>OZ025201.1:4736278-4851278 GCA_964019065.1 Catostylus mosaicus | reverse complement strand
CTTTATCATGTCTTATGTTCTTCCATCCCAAAAGCTTTCGTCATCACATCCTTTAGAGGCAGGAATGCAGGAACTGGTGAGAAAAGAGGAACATATCCACTTCTTTTCTTACGCATCTTTTTGTCGGAAATTTCAGGAACCAAGCCCAGTGGCCGTTTTAGGGATTGCGGGGCCCTTGTTTGAACATGTTTTGTTCAACAAGATTATTCTTCAAGTTCTTTTTCGCTAAACTTCCTTTGCCTCATGATCCTGCCTTGAATTCTCCAAATAGAAGCAACTTAATTAGTATTTTTTTCAGTTTTCTTAGGAGTGGGACCCCTACTTGGCCTCCAAAACCCCGGGCCTAGGACCATGCCCCCTTCACCGTAAAACAGCCACTAATCAAGCCCCTTCTAATGTAACCCTAAATTTCAGCCACTACATGCGACATTATTGACCCTCTTAAGTTATTTTGAAGCCCGGTGGATTGTAGAGTACCTGTCATTTTTTTAGAAAAAGACAATCCTTTGATACCTGCTAAGTTTTAAGGGAGAATTGTGTTTGCTAATTATGAAAATTGAAACATTGTTTGAGCTTCGAGACCTCAATAACACGTGCTTAGCAGCTAAGTAAACAGGTTCACCTTCTGTGATTTCCAAAATTATTTCACAGCCATTCGAACAATTTGGCGAGATAGCGTTTGGTCAGAAATACGTGGGAAAGAAATGGTGTTAGCAGTAGCAGAGGACAAAGACATTCCAATGGGAAAAACAAATTCTAAGTTTTTTGATAAGAAACTTGTAATACGACTCTTGACATTAGAGGACATTAGGAAACTTCAGTATTAGCTCTTCAACTCCCGGTGACAATGCCGTTGTTAAGTAACAACTCAAGTGTTTGGTCAGTTTG
This sequence comes from Catostylus mosaicus, assembly GCA_964019065.1. NCBI lineage: Eukaryota > Metazoa > Cnidaria > Scyphozoa > Rhizostomeae > Catostylidae > Catostylus > Catostylus mosaicus. The sequence continues at coordinate 4,850,390 of OZ025201.1, read as the reverse complement.
TAAGGGGGTAATATGATTATGTTGGAGCAATGAAGCCTTACAAATTGAACTAGAATTGAATCAAGCTACTGAAGAATTACCTCTCCTTCTGAGAAGTAACCAATTCTCCCTGAATATCCAAAGGCTATATAGTCCTTCCAGGCATGAGGGGGTTGCAGACCAAAATTCAAGGAATTCAAGGCTCAATATGACTTCTTTACAGTTGGTCAAATCCTAGATAATTTATGACCCTACCCTTGTCCCTTACATCAAGCTGAAGAACCTGGTTTCAATGGGGGAAGAAAGCACAGCGGGTAGAAAAAAAATTTGTTCAGTATTTCAAGACTTTATATTAAAAATTGTATGTTGAAGTCGTAATAAGACATTTTTGAAAGAGAATTTTTTTGCAAATAAGTCAGAAAAAAGGCTTTACAGGAATAAATAGAGCAAAATGCAAAATAAACTGTATTTTGGACAAAGGTTGTACAGCTCCTGAGTGGAAAAAAGCAACATTTTGGAAATGACCTCTAATCCTATAAGGCAGAACCACCCCTGATGTTTTACAAGGAAGTGGTTTTTTAAGTTTCTTGAATATAAGAAAGTACATGCTTGTTGATTAAAGGTGCATTGTTTCTTTAATTTTCAAAAGTCCCTGAGGGTCACTTGTCTGTGATTTTCAATTCATATATAATTCTAAAAAAACAACATCCTGGTAAGGATGCATATATGCTGTGCACTACTTGACAATTACTTGATATATCTTATTTTATTTTATATTTTCTTATTTTGTTTCAACTATTTTATACAACTGTTATAAGGTTCATAGCAATACCACCGGGAACAAGTTTTCTTCAAAAATAAGCAATTTTGACTTTGCATTTTCAATACATTTTCACCAGGGGTTAGTCATAATATTTTGTTCCTGTTGGTTTTTCTTGTCAAGTAGTATCATAAACTATAGGTTTTCATTAGGTGAAATTAATCTATTGTTGTAGCTTTTATAACAAATAGGAAATAAAAAAATGAAATCAAAAAATGCAGGAGATACCTGGCACTGAGGTACCTTGAGGATTGCACTTACCCAAGACCAAAATATTACTTTCAGACAAGTCTAGATGCTTAAATACCTCTTATCATAACTTCAAAAAACAATTTCTACCGAAAGTCTTGAAATACTGAACACAATTTTAGTCTCCTATCTGCCCCCCCCCCCACTCTTCCCCATCAAAACAATGTTGCTTGCACCGAATCCGTGACTACCCTTTTACAGCAATCTGTAGGTTAAGTATTACCCTTTGCAACCAATCTTGTTTTGTTGCGGGGGTTGGGTGATGCGTGCGTTATTAGGCCAGGAAAACATTAAGCATCTGCAAAGCATTACTTTTAATGGGAGCTCCAATGGCCTTTGGCATGGCTGCATCTCAGAGAAAAACAGGATATTCAGGACAACGTTTGCACCTATCAACAGATTTTATCGTTGGAGCCTTGGGTTTTCTTATCTTCGCAGGCTAATTGGCAGTCTCTGGGCCTAGCCAATCGAGGGCCAAATAACTTGCGTTGTTATGGTTTGAAGCTCCATAGAAGACGGACACAGTTCATTCATAGCTGAAGCTCAAGGCTTCCTGAGAGAGGAAAAATCGCTACTTTAATCCAGAAGTGGTTTTCCTATTAAACCACATAAACTTAGAACATTTTGTAGTTTTTCAATTCCATGCGATTTTACAGAGTCGGAGAACGTTCCGCGAGATATTATTATTTCCATTAACGCAAATTAACGCCCAAGAATAATGTTTTCATTCAATTAGGGAAAGCAATTTGATTTGGGGTGCATTAAAAGTTGTTGAAATAAGTATTGCACGATTAGGATTCTTTGTTTACGTGGTAAAAGGAGCGAATAAAAATATTTGGACAGTGGGATGGTGGACTTCCAGTATTTTAGTTGAGAAAATTCATGTTTTACATTCAAGGCCTACTTTTTCCTATTGATTTAGAATAGACATTGAAACTAGATCAAAACATCTAAATTACATTTATCAAAACTAGGATCTGAAAATTACAAAACCTACATTTTAAAAACATGGGAAATTTCGCAAGGCCAATATTGGTGCCTTTTCCTACTGTCTGTTTTTTCGCTAGATTGATCGCAGATATCTTTAATGGGTCGAAGAAACTTATTTAAATCCGTAAAATCCTTCCTAATATCTAAAATTATGTGCCAACGTTATTATAAACTGTAAAATACACTTAATGAAACGAAAATCAACCGTGAAATCAATAAAACGCTGATTGAGGGCATGGCCAAAATGGCGGCTTACCAACGTGAAATTCCGTAAACAAACGCATTATACAAGTACTTCTTGGCAAAACAAATCGTTCCTACATCTGATTTTTGATAAAGAAATACTCTTACATAATTTAGAAAAAGCTAACCGTGAAACAGACGTTCTTCTACGGCAGAAAATCCGTTAATTTGTCTGACAATCTCCCAAACAGAACCTGCGTTCACGCCTTTAAATTTGAAATGCTTAATCAAACAGTACAAACCTTTTCCAACTGCCGTGCAACGCTCTGTCGCTCCAGTTCCATCTCTTTGGACAATTTTTCAAACTGTGCTTCCTGCAATGTGATTTGAATAAAAAGATCAGCATTCCCAAATAAACAAGGAGATTTAAGTCCGTTTCCAAATGATTGTGGAAACCGTTTTGCAAAAATAATACAATTTGTAAAATTTGAAAATGCGATACCCGTGTAATCCTGCCGCGTGTCATCCGTCTCGGGAAGGCAGTGCTGAACGCAAAAGGATTTCCTTCCCATTCAAAAACAGATGCCATTAGGGCTACGTTTTTGAGAGTTTAAAAACCGCTTTTGACCCAACGATCTCATCACTTATACAAGCTATTTTTAAAAAACACATTGTTTTTTCGGAGGCTCGATATTTTCAGTACTTTTCTATTTTGAGCATGTGTTCTGTACAAATCTGCCTTAGAACCTGAGATATATTCTTTTCACAAAAACCAGTAAAATTGAGATTCAGGTTTGCTGTTTTAATTTAACCAAAATTTTGAGGCTGAAAATTTCTTAATTTGTTCTTATATCAGGCCATTTTAGACATAAAGAAATTATTAGATGTTCATGAAACTGGTATTGTTTTAAATGACATTAGCAGAAGATGAACGTACCTTAGAAATAAAGATTAAAAAGTATTAATTTTTGAATTAGTTGCACTTCAACGTTGTCAATGTCATCAAGAGAAATGTATTAAAAAATTTTTCGACAGACATCAATATAAATCTTTACGCCATTGCTTCCTATTCAGCTTTTTCCTAATTTTTTATGAATTTTTGAATTTTTCCCAGACTAGTGTTGCTACAAAATTCTTCTTATTCAAAACAGAGGTTATGTAATGAAATTATAAAATTTAACGACAATTGCACTATTTTGCTTCAAATACCTTGACAAAAAGCAAAGATTTTGACAGAGCCTCGAGCTATTGTCAAAACAATTTTTATTTCCGCGATATTGAACCTCAATATCCTTTCAAATATGAAAAATATGAAAGGTTGGGACAATTTGAACTGAGTAAGCCACAACCAGAAAACTGGCGTCGTTGATTTGAAATTCAATTCGAGTTTCCTTCACTCAGTAATTATTTGATAAAATGCAAATCCTGGATAATTTTGGGTAATTTTTGGAGGGAGGGGGGTTGGGTAATGCAAAAAGGCTTGAACACGTAGGCATCGACCCCCTCCGAAGAAATGGCCCTGTTTCGCCAGTGTCTATGATACGGAACCAAATGCTTGTCATAGGTAAATGCTATTGTGAATTGAAAAACGGTTTCGAAATTCAGACTTTTAGCACAAACAAAATGCATAACCAGTCTTGTTTACGTCGATCACACAGAAATGCAATGGAAGTGTAATTTGTTTGATTAATAAATTCACCGTAAATTTGTTTGGTTTATCTGGCAGCCTAGCGTTCAAATGCGTTTCAGAGCCGTCAATATCGCAACGATAATGGAGTTTGATTGAACGCAGAACTCTAAAACTTTTTCCTGTCAATTGTACTCCTTAAATGATAATTATTGATAAGAACTAGAAAAATCTGCGTCTTATCAACAATATCAGAAAAGAGTTCAAGATAAGGAAGTTGAAAAATTCTTTTAGCTTTTTGCAAAAATTCCGTTTCCTCTGCAATGAAATAAAACCAACAGGAAATTCGTTTGCCCCTCTCCACCCTGGTTGCAAGCGATTTAAAATCTTATTCCCCATAATGCCAACACTTCAAGCCCTTGTGTTTTCCAACTGGTTAGAACATGCTTACCCTACAATTTCTCTTTCTTAGTTTCTTTACCTCATTTAAAAGTTCATGTTCCAAGAACTTTGCAGCGACTAAAAGCTTGAGGGGTGAGCCATCCCAAACTTACCCCTTTACCCTTCCTCGAAGGGTGTGCCAACCCCAACTTACCCCCTCATCTTTCCCCGAAGGGTGAGCCACCGCAAGTGATAAATTCATGTCCTGCATTGGAAAGAACTCAGGTACCTGCCTCATTTTAAGTAAAATTAACCCCCTAAAAAATCGGAAATACCGTAAACAATAGTTGAAGCATTTCCGGTTTTGAATGGGGCGTGGTCTGCTAAATACGAGGCGGATACGATGCATTGTTACTCATAACAACCCGAGAACAATGACACGTAATGGATTATAGTAGATGCCTATAACACGAGGACAATGCATACATTCGTAAGATAATGAAGAAACCGTGGTCGTATTGACATGCAAAAATATATCGAAAATGATAACCTGTTCCTTGACTGATCGCAGCAGGCTCGCTGCCGTGCTCTCCTCGAACTGCTCGTCACGAATTCTGCTTACTGGATACATACTTCAACGCGTATGCCTCTGGAAAAGCATTAAATTTTGCTGTGTATGCCGTAGTTATCGCGTACTTCGCTTATAATGCGTTGAACTCGCTTAGTTGAAAACAAAATTTAATAATGGAAACCGCTATTATAGAACTTTCGATTTAATTTGCACATTGCAATGTATTAAACGCGAAAAACATTTATTTGCTAAAGATCGACAATTCTAAAACAAAACTTTGGGCGTGAGATCAAGTTGATTGACAACCTCTTTTGTTCTTCAACTTCTCAATGGCTTCACTACGACATAGACAGTCATTATGGCTCAAATTAATGATTGACAGCTCTTCTGTCTTGTAATTGTTTGTCATGCCTATTGTGAGAGTCAAAATCGATGTCAGTCGTTCTCAACAGACATTTCGTTCTTCGCCGTCTGCTTCAATAAAGTTGCCTAAAAATGGTGTTATTGTGTTATGAATTGAAGAAAATCGCCCACGAATAATTGTGTTTTGGTAATCTTTTATGACTCGTTCTATTCTTTGACTCACCGAAGTTTCCAAAGACAAAATAGAAACAAAGGGCAAGCTGTGTGAATAAACTGCCTGTTGATCAACAGGGGGAAGGAGGTCCCAATGTCTACCAATTTCCTGTGATCAGGGGGGCTATAACAAAATCTGAAGTTCACTCTTATCAAGATATCGTGGTGAAAAATAAGGCCTTTTGCAAACCCTAGCAGGGGCGTAATGGGAAAGCTAAAAAATCAGCTTCAGGGAGCAGGGCCAAAGCCAATGGCGGAGCTGGGTGGGTGCGCCACCCCCCCCCCCCCCAAGGACCACAAACTGTCCTTTCGTCGGAAATTCGACCTGATTTAAACAATAGATTAAACAATGGATCTATTGTTTTGCAGTCAATTGTCGGAAATTTTGTCTTTCTTGCCCCCCTTCTCGGAGATGGCTAGATTCGGCCCTGTCAGGGAGGCCAAGTTTCCAACAAAATTCTTCGAACTCAATTAAGAATAAGGAACAGAGATATCTTGAATTAGTAACACTACGATAAGTGAACCCGATCATTTTCCGACAAATCCGATAAAATATTTAATTAAATAGGGGGCAATGGCCTCGACGCCACTGAATCTTTGGATTTTAAACAAGGAAATTCACATTTGGATGTTGAACTGCTGTTGATTGGATTTGATTTGATTTGATTTGATTTGATCTGATTTTATCTGATCTGATTTGATCCGATCTGATTTGATTTGATCTGATTTGATCTGATTTGATCCGATCTGATTTGATCTGATTTGATCTGATTTGATCCGATCTGATGTGATTTGATCTGATTTTATCTGATTTGATCCGATCTGAATTGATTTGATCTGATTTGATCTGATTTGATCCGATCTGATTTGATTTGATCTGATTTGATTTGATCCAATCTGATCTGATTTGATTTGATTTAACATATATAAGGAGGCAAAATAATAATAGCAATAACAACCTAGTTCTCCATTTTCGAGCAGTTAGCAGTTATTTACACGTCACAGTAACACCACATTTTTGATTGATAAGGAGAATGTATGTGGATTCCTTTTTTCTATTTAAGGCAGAAATGTCTTAACTTTGTGAAAAATTTTGCCGAGTTTTGACGGGTCAGTTTTTAAGTAGATTTTTTAAGCTCATGGGGGTTTTCTCAAAACCTTTGGCAATGAAACAAATATTGAATATTTTCTTCTTGAGCTCCACTCCTTCTGCACAGGGCATCTTCATATGTTGTTGTAAAGAGATAAAATACTTTGAAATAAAAAGGTGACAGAAATGTAATTTGAATAAGCAGGTTAGGCTTCTTGTGGCGAAGAAAGTAGAGAACAATATATCAGGCTGCAAATTGGATTCTCGAGAAATGCTTGCAACGATTGATATACTCAAATAAATAAAATCAATTAAGTTAAGTTACATTGGATTATTGGCAGTCAGTCCATTATAAGGCAATCATCTTGTTCTTAATTTAATTCTAAATTTCTGATTCATTTCCAGGCTAGTGTCCGTGTAAAATTGTTCTTATAAATGACGAAAGGTAAGGCAACGTACAGGGGTGACACTTTTCACAGGCAGCAGCCTATAAGGTTCTAAAAGCACCCCCAGATACGGTACCCCCAGATTCAGTACCCCCAGATTTTCTTGCGTTCTTTGTCTTCGTTTCACCTCAAGCGCAGGGGCCTCATTTTGAAGTTTTGCCACTTGGCCTCGAAAATCTTATTCACTGTTTATTGTACATGGCGACATAAAAATCGCTTGACTAAATTCTAATGTAAAAGAAGAATGAAAAGTTTGAATAATTGATTTGATATTTCTACCGAAGACTTATTTAAGTACCAGTGTTACAATCAGCTGCAATATTGTCTTATCTGTAGCATGTATCTTAATTGTTCACGCAAGACGCTAACAGATAGTGTAAGTATAGGTGTAGCAGAGCACAATGCTTCTTATAGACATATTCAAAGTATAATTGAGAGTGTTTACTCTTTATCAGAAATGCACGCTAATTTAAAATCTCACGCTGATAACTGTATTCTTTAAACAAAACACACGCATGTCGTGCAGGAAATTGCATGTGCACGGCAAAATATAGACAGCACAATGTTTTAATAAGAATATAAGTGACTATTGATCAATGGCAAAAATTAAAGGATTCACAGGAATTGCCCCTTGCCCCCATTTTTCTTGCAAAGCAGTCGATAATTCATCGAAAAGTAATCCAAGATTAATCGAAGCATAATCCAAGATTAATCGAGAAATAATCCTAGATTAACAGAGAAATAATCTAAGATTAATCGAAGAATTCCAGGGTAGATTCCAGGGTACCTCTGTTTTTTCCTTTAATTTTGCCCTATCACTTCAAAACCGGATTTATGCCTCAGGTGCCTATCTTGGGTTCCTTATAAAGGGGGACTTATATTTTCAATTTCTTTCCGATCCACCTGATCTTATAATGACCCTCCCGCTTATCAAATTCCACAATATCATAGTTGGTTTGGAATTTTTTATTGGAGAAAAGAATTTTTCTTCCACCAAATTAATGTGCTTTATACATATTCTGTTCCAAAGAGAAAGCTGTCCTCTAGATTTTAAATTAATTCTGACCCCCTGTTCATAAAGACTATTTGAGTCTATCTAAAGGCCAGTTTTTTTATTTGAAACCTAGGAGTATAGGCTGAAAGGGCATTATGCAACACTTTTTTATGATTATGATTATTTTTATGTTATTTGAAAGGCAGAAAATTCAAATTCATTTTGAAAAATTTATCTTAGTTCTAATAAGTGTTTTCTAATCATTTGCGCCTTAAGTTTTGGCTTACACTCTGGTTTGTCTTGCTATTAACAGTTGAGATTTAAAAAGAATTAATAAAGGACGCTATTCTGTGGTATCGTCTTCAATGATGTTATTTAAAGAGCCTGCCTGCTGCACAGAAGAAACCAATTTATTTGATACAAATCAGGTTGACGGGCTGAATAGTGCTACCAGCGAATTCCAATTCAAGCAGATAGGATGTCATTAAATCATTAATCACTATTTTGTGTTTGATTGTCTTCAATAAAACCTCTACAAAGCAGCCCTCTACTTAACCCTCTTTTAAATATTGTTTTGGATAGTAATTCAAGACCCAGACAGACAAACATTGTTGTATTTCTTGCGATTTATTGCAATACCGAAAGAAAATTGTAGGATCCTTAGCCATATTCAAGCCTCAGAAAATGCAGAACCTCAGGAGATTCTAGGGGCTTTGCCCGTGGTTCCCTACCAGGGTCCAGCCTTTCACCTGCTGGTGCCTTACGGCGCTCCTAGACCCCCAGTTCACAAGCTACAGTCTTTCCCCAAACTCTTCATAACACTCTTAAAGAACATCTGAATTTGGAAACCCCCTCTATATTTCTAGATCCGCCACTAGTAGCAATGTATTATGATTAAAATTTTGATTATAATTATGATAATAAGCTCAATCAACTCTCACGTTATCCTGAGCAATTTCTTTCTTAAAATTGTGGTTGTTTTTCAATCGAGGAACAAAACAGACTTTACAATATTTCAAAACTCACTACAATATTGATTCGCACAAAACATTTGCGTTTGCCGTGGAAAAATTACATGGACAACCCCAACTACTTCCCTTTATTAGAACTCCCATTATCATCACAGTTTCTTTCTTTGGCAAATTTGCTGTAAAGATGTAAACCCAGGCTAGTCAATTACAAATCAGGCACGCCGGAGCCGAGGGGGGGGGGGCTGTACTTTTTTGCCGCTATGTTATAGCGAAGGCTCATGTTTCTAATTGCACTAGAAAAGGGGCAATGTGACCTATGCCTATTGCACTTGTGTTCATCTTGCCATTATCCCCATCACAAAGCTTGGGCATGTCTTGACCTTTTTATCGACTACTAAGGAGCACCAGCATGAACTTGAGCGCCCACGCCCAAATAGGGCCACGCCCATTCTTCAATAACCCCCTCACTCGAAATATGCTCCGGCCTCCCTAAAATACCCTATAACAACAAGATTTGTGATTGTATTTTAATTGGAATGAAAACAAAAAGGTTTCCATCGCACAGATGCTCGTAACCGGGCGAGCTCTCTGCGTGCTATATCTGCCACAAGTGTATATAATACGTTCTCCCTAAATTAGTGGTTATATTATCGTCTTATTCTTACGTACAGTAAGACATATAAGGCAATGATCGCTTTCTTGAAGGACTCTTAACAAGATAAGAATGAGTCACTAATGATTAACTTAACTCTAATTTCATCTTGTTGTCAAAAAACGTGGGCAAAAGGGGCTTCGTGGCTTCAGAAGGGGCCAACATAACAATAATGCTGAGAGTTTATGCGTCTAGTTGGGCGTGGTAATTTTCAGAGACGCCTACAGACGGGGGAGGGGGAGGGGCAAGATCTGCTGCCTATCCTGCCTTATCAAATACAAAGTCTAACTTTTATATTCTCGTATTGCCTTTTTTTTCATTCTTTTACCCCCGTAATGCTCAAGTATTTCTTGTATAATTGTTGTCACATCAAGAAACACTGAGATTAACCCATGTGTGCCTCCTGGGGGATTAATGCAGCCCCGAAGCGCCTCCAAATGAACTGAAAATAAGTGTACCAGATGAATATTTTTGATAATACTATTAATCGTTGGTCTTTCAGCTTCATTCAATAAAGTATTTCTCTGGCTCATTTCGTTATCTTTGTCGAGATTTCGGAAAAATTTAAATTGTAGAAAGGCACCCTGCAAAGTATTGCACACGGTGAACATGGGGGACATCTAGAATAAGGGTGCATCGCTTAGCAACTGTCCCTTGCTTGAAAATGTGGGGGCAGACTTCAGTTTGTTGGCAAATGCTGCGTTCGTTTCAAAAGGCGTATAATTCTGCCCTACATATTTGTCCCTTAGAACCAACACAGAAAGATTGCTCCGAGCGCCGGACAGACATTTTTACTACAGTTTGCCAGCGCCAGGAGAGCACTCTCACTACAATCTCACTCAAGCATTAAATCACAAGGTTGTGATCCGGAAATGTCCGATCCATTCAACGTTTATCCCCCGTTGGCCTGATTCGCTGAAAGCTGGAGTAGTTTCTCAAACAACTCTACAATATTAAACACACCGAAATGTTTTCCTATTATTTTCAACGCCAGGCGCTCAACAAGCAAAGTGCAAGGCGAAGATCTTCGGGCCAAAGAGCATGGAATACCCTTCAGAACTCCTGAACCAACTATAGCCTAATTATCGAATAATTCTATTAGACATACCTTTTTGACGTATGACTTCGAATTGCTTGACTTCAGAGAAGATTTCAGTGTCCTTTTACTCTCGTAACTGGAAGCCAAAATAGAATTAGAATTCCTGTCGTAAGATTGTACCTGCATCATCTTTTTTCGACATAAAACGCAAAACTGCCAGCCTTTAAACACCAAAACTAATGCTACGAAACTCCAAACTCAATCCAAACTCTAAAGTTTGCGAGGGAAATTTCAAAGTTCTTGGCGATGCGAAACTCAAAACCTCTAAGGTCTCTGGACTGCAAAGCAATTGCAAATATCGCTGACTTTGGCTGCTAAGAATTTAAGTAGCGAAATATTCGAATTTTTTGCAGTCTAAATGCCAATGCCGCAACTACTGTCAACGCTACGATTCGGCTGCGGAGCGATAGACTTCGAAACGCCGAACTCTTCCTCTCAACAAAACTTACGCAAACTGAAAATAACAGCACATTAATGAACTGATTGATTATATGAATGAATGATCATTAATTATACATGATAACACAGCCAAAAATTGTCACAGTTGGATTAACAGTATGAGTAGCTGGTACTTGGTAAAAGACGGGGGTATTTCTAGGTATAAAAGACAAAGGCCATTCGTTAAGTGCCTAAGCATTCGATTCCATAATTCTCAATTCTAAGCCCCCATGAGCAGCGAAAGATCTATTCAAAATAAGGGAAGGTCACACATTAGGCCCGATGGGTATTAAAAGTGCAAATGTGAATCCCACAGGAGATCCTCGGCACTTCTACTATTTACATTAAATAGAGCCGCTTGCGGCGAGATTAAGGTGTCAAACGGCAGGTATACTGAGGAATTTGAAGAGTTCCCAAAACTTATCAGTTCCTTGCGGGGCAATTGTAAGTTTGTAGGGATTTTAAAAACCAAGTTCCTACAATTTTCTCACACAATTTGACAATTGCTGCGGTAAGCGCAAGGCATAAAGATACTATTTCACAGGTGACGGTTTGATATGAATGAAAAGACGACGCAAGACTACGTAAGATGACATAAGGCTTACAGCAACGATGATATGAGGAACTACATATGACATTGAAAAACAACGCCAGAGGGTGAGGAGCAACGTAAGGCTTTGAACAACTATGCAAGGCTATGATAAACGACACTAAACTGCGCAACTCTGTGAGGAAATAAGCAAAGTTATGAGGAACTACGTAAGGTTGCGAGGAACTACGTAGGGCCGTGAAAGGGTACGCAAAACAGCGAGAAACACTGCAAGGCTGTTACGATCTATAAAATACCCAAGATTGCGAGGAACGATGCAAGGCATAGGTAAATAAAGTAAACAGCGCAAATAGACATGGTATGAATTTGGCATTCTAATTTGCACTGTTATTATTAAATTCACGGGATGTTCTCCGCGCTTTGGTGGTAGCCGAACAGAATTGGCTTCAGTAGTGATCCTTGTCGCACACCATAAGCTTCGTTTAAATTCAAGAAAAGTAGGTGATTGCTCTCGTAATTAGCGAAGACTCTGCATTTCATTGACCTATCTCCTGTCATTTTAATTCATGAAATATTGATAGTCGGTGCTGGTGTATCAATTCAGAAATTTCTGCTTATATTAACATGGTTCTGTCTTTGTTCAACAAACTCAAATCGAATAGGAATTGATGTTTAATTCATTTAACATACAGATACATAATCATTCGGTTCTATTCAGACGCCAATGCATTGATAGTCTACCATGTTAATCCTAACCTACACTATATCTATTGCGGTTTTGAGAATGCTGTTATGCTGCACTGTCCAAAGTAAAGAACAGGGGGGTGGAATCATTTAAGACATTTCTTGGTAGTTTAACTCAGGCCTGGCCTCAAATTTCCTAAAAAGTTCTGAGTTTCTAGCTTTAAGATTCACCAAAATGCAGAGATCCAACCCTCAAAGTTGGTCGCAAAATTGAAGCTACTTTAAAGAATTGAGATTTCAGCTATTAAATTAGTGTAAAACAACGGAGATTTTAGCACCTCAAAGTTGCTTCGAACACATGGAATTTCAGTTTCACAAATTTCTGAGATTTCAGCCCATAAAGTAGGCTAAAGGACAGGTAATGTAAGACATTAGAATTGCTTAAAAAATTGAGAATTCAGCTCGCAAAGTAGCGTAAAACAATGGAGATTTTAGCGTGTAAAAATTGCTTAAAACACATGAGATTACAGGCCTTAAACGTTTCCATAATTCCTAAGAGTCCAGCCCTCAACGTTGGCTACAGAACTGGCGATAAAAGACATTAAAATTGCTAAAACAATTGAGAATTCATCTCGCAAAGTAGCGTAAAACAACAGAGAGCTTAGCATCTAAAAATTGCTATAAACACACGAGATTTCAGGCCCCAAATTTTCCATAATTCCTGAGATTCTAGCCCTCAAAGTTAGCTGCAGAACTGGCGATGTAAGATATTAAAATTGCTGAAAAAATTGAGATTTCAGCTCGCAAAGTAGCGTAAAACAACAGAGAGCTTAGCATCTAAAAATTGCTATAAACACACGAGATTTCAGGCCCCAAATTTTCCATAATTCCTGAGATTCTAGCCCTCAAAGTTAGCTGCAGAACTGGCGATATAAGACATTAAAATTGCTAAAACAATTGAGAATTCAGCTCGCATAGTAGCGTAAAACAACAGAGAGCTTAGCATCTAAAAATTGCTATAAACACACGAGATTTCAGGCCCCGAATTTTCCATAATTCCTGAGATTCTAGCCCTCAAAGTTAGCTGCAGAACTGGCGATATAAGACATCAAAATTGCTGAAACAATTGAGATTTCAGCTCACAAAAAAGCGTAAAACAACGGAAATTTAGTATCCCAAAGTTACTCAAAAAGCTTGCGATTTCAGCCCTAAAACCTCTTCACGAATTACTGAGATTTCAGCTCTCAAAGTTGGTTGAAGTAACTGAGATGTAAGAACTCAAAGTAACTTTTTGCGATTCAGGACCTCAAAATTCTTAAACATTTTCTGCGATTTAAAACTCCAAAACTGCTCAAAACAACTGAGATTTCAGCCCTCAAAGATGCTTAAAAGATTTACGACATCCAAAGTCGCTTAAAACTATTGAAATTTCAGGCCTCAGAATTCTGAATTTTTTCATATTTAAAACCTTAAAGCTAGTAAACCGTTGCTTCATAAAGAGCAAAGGAAATGATGGACTGGATCCTTTGGCTGCCCTTGGACCTGGGGATCTCGCTACCCCTTCCATGCAGCCTCAAGGGGTAACATGTAAAAACCTACCCTCGCCACAAGTATACTACAAAAACAAATCGCAAATATCGTAGCCAGGGGAGGTGTAAAAACGTTTAAAAGTCAAATAACTAACATGGATATTCAGCAGCTTTGAGCACTAAAATACATTCATTTTAAAAGCAACTTGTAGAGCTGAAATTGAAGATAGTTCAAGCAATTTTATTGGGGAGTGGTTCAAGACATTCTGAGCAAATTTTAGGCGGTAATCAAAGCATTTTTTAATCAAATTCGAGGGCTGAAATCTAAGAAATTTTAAACAATTTCGAGGACTGGAATCACAAAAACATCCAAACAGCAGCAATGCCTACAATCCTAGGAACTCAAATCCCAACTTCGCTCGACGGCATATTTTCCTCCTCAAAAATTAATGGAAATTATAACAACTCCTCTTTAAGCTCCTCTCCCTTTTGACCTTGAACGGTAATTTATAAAAATCTGATATTAAGCACCCAATAAGCACATTATAGAGCTCGTAGTAAGCATTGAAAGACTTACTTGACAGTTTGATATTGGCGTGTGCACGTCACATTACAGATGGTAGGAACATTCAGTAACTTTCGCAGCTTTTCCACCACCAACAAAAGCAAAATGGCATTGAGAATTGAGCAAAATAAAACGAGTAAATAAAAATACATCCTCCATACGCAAGTTGATAAACCTTTTTAGTGTAAAAACATATTTTTGTGTCGCATGTTTTTGAATGCCTGGGATGTTTACAAAAAGTAAGTCGATTGTTTGATTAGAGAAATTTTCCAATTTAATGTTTCGGAAAGGTGAATAGAACACCAGAGGGAAAACGTTTAATGGTGTTGGTAGGTAAAGTATTTGCACGTACTCTTAACACAATGAGAATCGCTGGTAATTAAAATTTATGTAAAAATACGAGGGGCGATAGAATAGTTTAAACATTCTTTTCTCAAATACAAACATTTTTCTAAGCTTGCTTTTAGCTGATAACGGAATACTGACGATGAAGATGATGATGATGATGATGATGATGATGATGATGATGATGATGATGATGATGATGATGATGATGATGATGATGATGATGATGATGATGATAATGATGATGATGATGATGATGATGATGAAGATGTTGATGATTATGATGATGATGATGATATTGACGATGATGATGATAATGATGATGATTATGATGATGATGATGATGATGATGATGATGATGATATTGATGATGATGATGATAATGATGATGATTATGATGATGATGATGATGATGATGATGTTGAAGATGATGATGATGATGATGATGATGATGATGATGATGATGATGATGATGATGATGATGATGATGATGATGATGATGATGATGATGATATTGATGATGATGATGATATTGATGATGATGATGATGATGATGATGATAATGATGATGATGATGATGATGATGATGATGATGATGATATGATGATAATGATGATGATGATGATGATGATGATGATGATGTTGCTGATGATGATGATGATGATGATGATGATGATGATGATGATGATGATGATGATGATGTTGCTGATGATGATGATGATGATGATGATGATGATGATGATGATGATGATGATGATGATGATGATGATGATGATGATTCTCAATAATGCTTTCAACAATAAGTGTGAAATACCCATATCTCATTGGCAAATCACAAATTAACATCTATTGACAAAGTCTTCTAAGTATTTGCAGAAGGTTAAATCACAACTTTCGGGGAAGCCTGATTATTCTTCAGAATGTTACATGTTTAAAATACCTTATTTCTGCAGTCCCTTCTAACATGAAGTTTTCTAATTATAAAACAGCAGATACAGTTATTTAGTAGTGCTAGTAAAAATGCAAGATTTGACAAATAAAATTTACAAACGTTACCCAAGTCTGTGCCTATATCATGCAAATAATGCCACCTCGTCTGGAATCAATAATCGACCTCTGGTGTCAAAAATTAACTAACTACACACTCTTTATATTACTTTAAAACTCCATCAAACCTCATTTTCTCCCAAAGGTAGCAGTCTTGCTTAAGTCATCACCAACAATTTCTCTTAAGGGTGGGTAGCTGACGGACACCTCTGACTGCACTGGAAGTTCTTCCTCTTTAGCAGATGAATCGTCTTCAGATACCGCTGTTAGTTTTCTGTACTTTTCGATTTCGTCCTGCATGCTCCTAAAATTTCCATCGTGCTGGAAAACAAAGCAGCTTATTAGAAATGTATTCCAGTTTCGATGATGAAGCTTCGAGTAAGAATCTCGTTACGCGTGCCCTAAATCCTATCGCAAAATGTTGCAAAGAATCGCAATGAATAGCAACTTCTATTTCCGAACAAAAGCGTTACAATGAAACGAATTTTTTGACATTGAAGATATAAGCATTTGTTAAGTGTGAGGGTGTTCCCTTTCCTCGCTGTTTTCAATTTTTTCCTGCTAGCATAAGACTCGTGTATTTGATAACTTGCAGAAAAGCATCACGAGTTTGCTAAAGATTTCACAGGGAACAAATTCCTTATTTCTAACAGTAACTGTTTTTGAATTTTATTATATCCATTAAAAAAACATAAAAGTCTCATTACAAGCTACTACAGGCTTAAACTTTTTTACAAAATACTACAGGGACAGGACCACAGGGAGCAAGAGACGACGACTACCATATCAGCATAAAGATAAAGTTATTGAGCTATAACAAAAATAAAGAAAAGCAATGTCTCTCTGTAATTAAATGCAATTTTAATTTTTATTTGTTGCATAGTCTTGCATGAATATGAATGCAGTTGTAGAGTGTTGTAGAGAGTTGCAGAGTGCTGCAAAGTATTGCATGAAACTTCGAAAGACATCTTAAGCCTAAAATATTTCATCAAGTTGTGGGCAAACTCATCTGAGATAAAGGCAGTACAAAACATATGTCATGACTCTCTAGCAGAAATAGCCACGTGCTTCAAATTCAAAAAAGTAATGCCCTACTGCAAGTGCGACTAAGAAAGTCAGAAATGCTTCCTACCTCAGACTGATGTTCTGATTGCAGTAGCTGTTCGGAGAGAATTGAATGGCTGTACGTTGCCTTGCCTCCAGGTAAATTTGTGAGAAAGGCAGCGACTGACAGCATCAAAATTCCTAACGATAGAATAAAACAAACAAATTTTAAGCATTATAATACTGGACAAAGAAACAGTTAAATTCCATGATTTTTCTACAAGAGAGTTCGCAGTGACTCTAGTTCTCAAACGTTATTAAGGATCGCAGGAATTCAGTACTGAAACTTTCTAACATCCTTTGCAACAAACTGTTGTGACCTTTACTAACACAAACGTTTAATGGAAATAACGGAACTTTGTCAACATTTTAATGAGCCGAAAACTACTTTGCTATAAACTACTTTCTTATAAGAAACAAGCGTGTGCATTCTTAGGCTGGAGAATCTCAGCATTGGACTTTCCAACTTTTTGAGGAGCCAAGAACTACTTTCTTATAAACCACTTTGGAAGTCGTGTGATGATCTTTCTACTAAATATAAAAATATATAATTATATATTATCTTATGCCTTGTTGGAAAGCATTTCTCTCAACGAGATGAATTATTGGAGGCTGACCACTTTCAATATGTTATATTATCATTATCATCATTATTATTATTATAATTATTATATCATTATTACTATTATTATTATTATCATCAGTTGCTACTTCTTATCCGAGGAGCACTGAACAAAAGACGTATTTTAAAATGCGATGTTGTTTTTCACTTTCTTGAACAATCATAAGATTTTGTTTTTTAGTTGGTTTTAAGTTGACGATGTCCCGTATCATAGCCACTAAGAACAATTGAAACCAATTGGACCATAGATTTCCTAATACATTTGCATTTTTTCTTTTCAACATATAATCAATTTTAAAGGAGGTCTCACCCAGTATCTCGAGACCAATAAGCCAAGGATGAACAGTGACAACACTTTTTACAATAACACAGTCTTCTATGAAGGCGATGATTGGAAGAAGAACTAGAACTTGATTTGTAGGTTTTGGACCTGTAAATAAAGAACTTCAAGCTTCAAACTTTCATTTTTCAACAAAAAAAATTAATTAAAATTCACAAAAAAGTTACTTTTGATTACAAAAACTTGAAAATTTTCAAAATAAAAGATGAATAGAACTCCAAAAGAGCTATTCAAACCACTTGCCTATTATTAAAATTATTCCCAGATAACCCAAAGGCCAATCCTTAATAAAATATACATGTATAAAGCAGGAGACTTTGGTTGTGGGATGTTTTATCACAATTCTCCAGAAAATGTAATGTTTATGTTTGCACTGAAAGGAGAAATCCTGGTTGCCCACAAGCTGTCGATTTTAAAAATATCTATATGTATTTGTACAACACAGGAAAAAATACAATTAAGTTTATATTTAAGTTATATTACTAGTTAATTTCCTTTTGAAGTTTAAAAAAACTCTAGAAGAGGAAAAAGCACATATGATTGGCTATTTATTTCAACCAATCATCATCTGCTCATCCCTTCCGTTGATTTATCATGTTTTGCTTAGTTGTGCAATTATCGAATTATTCAATTTTTTGACTCGAAAATTGTCAATGGCAACACCTAGAACAAAGGACACCATTGTAAAGCTGAAACAATAGGGTACAAGATCCTTTGTTTTGAGGACCAATCAATTCTACAGATTTTTAGCCATTAGCCAATGAAATTAGGTATGCAACATGGCTCATTGGGGATTGGAGACATGTAAACGAACTGGGCCTGTTTGCAACATTGCAAATAGGACCTCAACAAAAGTGTGCCTTATGGCACCAATGGTAGTCTATGAGTACCATTGGTACTTATATTTCTGGTACTAGTATTTAATGCTTCCACATAACAAACCTATTTCCTTTGATAGATAATGCACAAGTACTGTTGCAAACCATCCTGTACCAATGCCAAGGAATGCGAGCCCTATGACAGTTCTCCATTCAAACCAGCTTGCCTGCAAAATATTATAAAATTCCATCACAAACTGGATGCAAATGGCTACAATCTGGCTGAAGATAATGATTTAATGATATTGAAACAGTTGCAGAGCCATGGGGTAATTCCATAGTGGCATCACAGGGTAACCCCTAGAACATGATTTTTTACAGCAAACTTTGGGGTAATTTCTGGGATATCTCAAAAATGGATACTTACGGTTTTGGAAGGGTCATCTATATCAAAAATTGGCCAACAAACCAAAGCAACAATACAAGCTGTCAAGTTTTGTCCAAGGCTTGAAACTGTGTAATGAATGTCTCCTCTTTGTGACCTCCAAAACACTGATAAGAAGAATAATGTTGTGAAACTCGTTTAATATAGTTGGCATGATCATAAATTGAAAAATTAGAAAAAAAACCAGTAATACTGTATAATATGGGTAAAATACAGTATTCGTATTTGTCCATGTGATTTCTTCAAATGAATCTGAATTGTCATAGTTGCTATAGAAACTAGGGTTATTGTTCTCTGCAATTATCTTGGTTCAACAAAAGGTGACTATTGTTAGTTCTATGGTGACCAAGAAATTGGTCAAAAAAAAAACCACATATCCACTAAAGGCAGAAGGGCTGGCCATGTAGAATATTTATCTTTGTACTCCATCCATGGTTTTTGTACTCCATTCTGTTACACAATAATGTCTTTTTTGTGTGGTCATCATCTTAAGTCAAAACTCTGATAACAAAAAGAACTTCAGAATGCTCAATCATGTCAGTGACAAATAATAGGGTCACAATCAATGGAAATGAAAATTTTCCAGTTGAGTTCAGGTTCTTAATTCCACTACATACAACTCTAATGACAACTACATATACAAATCATAAAGATAACATTATAGAAAA
This sequence comes from Catostylus mosaicus, assembly GCA_964019065.1. Lineage (NCBI taxonomy): Eukaryota > Metazoa > Cnidaria > Scyphozoa > Rhizostomeae > Catostylidae > Catostylus > Catostylus mosaicus. The sequence goes on along the minus strand of OZ025201.1, from coordinate 4,830,607 downwards.
TTAATAAAAGGAATTGGAAAGCAAATGTGATGATGATGCAATTGCAAATGGAAGTTTTTTAAACAAATTAATTCAGCAATGTCATACCTGATGAGATTGCCCACAAGAGTGAACCAAATACTAATGCTAGAGTTCCTTGAAGCAACTCTACCTTATCCAAACAAATATCATAAACAAAAGGATATTTCTTGTGTGCTTTGGTCACATTGGTTTGGCTGTTGCTTTCACTCATGCTACAGTTGACAAGGGATTCATGGAGGATTGGACTCATTATCAGAAGAACAGCAGGCAGTCCGACACACATGCCAATCTTGACATAACTGTTGATTGTAGATTTAATCTGGAAATGAAAAATATTTTTCATTAAAGTTAAGGCTGGCTATGAAGCTATGCAACAGTGAAAAATTTACCAGAAGGCTAACAGAGATAAATGTATGATGACCAAATGGCAGACCTCCCGAGCAACCATCAAGTTTATATTCTGACGGGGGGGGGGATGACCTTAAATAGTATGGGGGTGTGCACTCCTAGAAAAAATTGTTTGACCCAACCCTAGAACTTTCTATTACCAATGGTACCTGGCTTTAGAAAAAATCAGCGAAATGTAAACTCCAAAACATAAAAAAAACCCCACTGTTGCAAAATTTCCCTTTTGGTTACTGGCTTTAGAAAATTTTCACCCTTTCAATACCCAGTGTTAAAAAAGGAATTGATGCCTGGAAAGTAGTGCACATTACATCAGAAAATGTCCCCCCGGTCAATATGGCACCTTCAACGCTCAAATATAGCCTTTATGCAGGTCTATGAAAGGCTTTTTAGCTACACTAATTTTAGTAAAAACACTGAAATTTGTGGTTTAGACTGGCTGACCTTAATTTTCTCAGAATTTTTAAGCAGCATTGCTCTTTGTTTGTTCTCGAATTATTAGGGTGTAATGCAGAACACAGTAACCAGTTTTATCAACAAAAGCCAAAGAGAAGAAGCAACAAAGGTGCTGATGCCGCTCCATATCAATATGCTATTGGAAAGTGCCAGTCTCCAGTGTATGGCAGAGCTCGTCAAGCACTTATACTTGCAAGGAAAAATTTTGGGGGTGCATGGCATGATTCTCCTGGGTGCACCAGACAGCTTGCCTTATGATTCTTCAGGTTGATTGTGTCAGGTTTCAGATGGAAGATCATACAAAAGGGAGTATGATATTGCAGGTGAACCTGTATTGAGCTTAGATACATGCAATGTGCGTGTGCAAGGACTAATTTTGGGGTTGCACTTCGATCTGCTGCAAATGCTTCAGCCCAAGCTTGTTCTTGACTTCTTCTTTATTCAATGCTCAAGCTTTATTAGAAAAAAAAAATAAAGGCACAAATAGCCAGTCTGCAGAGCATGGCAGAACTTGATTCGCATGCAAGGTGAAAGATGGGAGGTACACAGCATTTACATCTGATGCACCAGGCTGCTTAAATAGAATGAAACTGCTGGTGAACCTTTACTGAGCCTAGACACATACAATTCGAGCATGCAAAGCCTAATTTTTGGGGTGCACTTCGATCTACTGCAAATTTTCTTGTGCATGCAAATGCCGCGCTCTGCCAGATTGGAAAATATGCCTGTTTTTGCCTACGCGTAGTTGCGACCAATACCAATTTCTCCGCTGCGACATACAAGCAAAGCCAATTTCACGCCAACATGCGACAAATGTAAGGAGTTGCAAGCAAAACCAAGCCAATATTTAATAAGCTTTGTGTGTTATTACCAATTTTCCTTCTCATTAGTACTTCACTCAAGTTGAACTAACCCCCAATTGTTTGCCATCACAATAATTGTTTTAAAAAAGGCATGAAACGCCTATATTGTACCACTTCATGTAACAAGATAAGGTGCGACAAATGGTAGGGGGGCGGTGCGACACATCGACATCAAAGTAAAGTGTAGCTGCGAGCACATGCAACTTTTCCAGCCAGGGCGCTCTGCAGACTGGACAAATAGAATAGCAAAGTATGGTTTTACCTTAACAAAGGGTAGCCTTTCCAAAATAATTGTGAACCATGGCGTTGCAGTCATAAAAACGCTGAGTAACGTCGGTGGAAGATACTTGAGGCTATAGACGACAAGCAGGTACGGGGCAGCGGCTTGCAGCAAACCGATCAAGGGTAGCTTCCAATAAGTGCTTTTACTTTTGAAATTGTCCGATATCTGCAGTTTCAGTTCTCCGTCTGTATTGTAAAGCGTCATAAGCATTATAACAAAAAAGACAAAACTGATGGCTGACTTCCATGCCACGACTAATCCCGAAGAGTCGAGATTCGAGACTGCAAAATAGGCCATTAATGGCGTCGTCCCTCTCAAAAGCGCCAGAAATAAAAAGGCAAAGACCTTTATAGGGGTCCAGCTTGAATCCGGCATTTTTCCAAGAGTTTTGCACACAAAATCGTTCTCACTTCAAATTGAGCAAGTTTGCACGTAAGTCAATCTAGTTTCGCGAAAAATGTTTCCGGTGGGCTTTTGACATCTTGTTTCTCCTGGAAATAAATTTAGGCCCGTTTAATCCGAAATCTGAAGTACCTTTGGCACAACACAGATCTTTTTACTGCCCATTCAAACAGCAATTGCCAGCTTTACTGATATATTTAAAATACACGTTATGATTCTGCCAAGGATGTAGGAGATGTAAAGGATGCAATTTATGGAAAATAATCAAATCCGTTCCCAAACTAGATTCTTTGCTACATGGACTTCTCGGTTCGATGAACTTCCGCTTTTTGAATAAGCAACAACAGCAACAAGCAAATTGTGACGTTACAAAATGGTAGACATTTGAAAAAATCTAAAGAGATACAAGTAAAGGGGTGGCGCCAGGATTTGCCCAAGGGGGGGATAGGCTCCTCGACAGGGGGCTACATGACCAAATAGAGAGTATCTTTCTGAGCATAAAAACACAATTTTCAGTTAAAAATCCCCCGAATTAAAGGCATTAAATTTTTTCCTAATGGGGGGGGGGGGGGGGGGGCTATAGCCCTTGTTCCCTCTCTGGCGCCACACCTGGTAAGAACCAGATAGTTTTTTGGTTATTTATTGGATATTTTGAGGCTTAAGTGTTCTTGATGTTGTCCTTGTCTACGGATTTGTTTATATGCAGATGCACAACAGATGAGTAGCACGACAACTTCATAAAACAATAAAATAATAAAGTAAAAATCAACCATTCCTTTAAATACCCCTGGTTCGAGGGAAATAATTACCCCCGGGGGGTACTTAGTATATTTCGCTGACGGGATATGGACTTCTCTATGAATATCGATTTCGCCCCTTTTTCCAACACCGGATATCGAAAGAGGGCTCTTTTTCTAAAGCCGGTTGTCAGAAGATTTGATATTGACACAGATTTGATCTTTATTCACCATTTCAAATCACATATCCCCGGTGGGTCAACTCCCATTGTCAATTGTAAGCAACCGTTTCCTTAAAGTCTCTGAGAAAGGGGTTCAATTTCGTCCCAAACCAAAGACATAGAAATAGGTAAAAAGGGGTGACATTTTTGAAAAAAGAAAAAATTAAGAAAAGGGGTTTTTCAGGTCCAACTCGTCGTTTGAAAAACAATATGTCTTTTGGTTTCGGGGAAACAGGGGGGTTAAATTTGAGTTAAAAATCAGAGAAAAGGGTTAATTTTCAACTTAAAAATTTGATTTAAAAAAGGTAAATTTGAGCCTCAGACGCTTACACTTGACAATGAGAGTTGACCCACCGGGCACATATCGTCTTGTTTCTGCTGTTTTGCGTCGTTCTTGTATCTGTTAATTGAAAGCAACATTCTTCACAAGTTTCTATTGATCCAGTGAACGCAATATCACTGTGGATCATTAGAAGCACGTGGTTCCTTATCTTTTCAGAACTTTTATGAAATTGTCCCCTCTTTTTTCCTAAGACATAGTCCGTCTTGCAGAGTGCCGTAAAAGCATTGAGGAATATTCCAGAAAGGTTTCTACCTCGGTGATACACTGGAAAAGGTTGGGGGAAAATGTGTCCTACTTGTTGCAAAGTGCTGTAAGCTTGCTTCATCGATATGGGTTATCGAATTTTAGGCCAAATAAAGAACACTCTCTCTTCGACATTGCGAAAATTGTACAGAAAAGCCTGTCACATTTCAAAACACAAGTTTACTCAAAAAAATTTACTTTTACAAATTGTTAGATATAATTATCAGGAAAATATAAAACTTCACAAAAACGGCAATTAAATAACACTAATTTAGGAAACATTTTCTGTTATCTCAAAATTTCTCACTATAAAAATGCTGTTATTGTTATTTGTATACTCTAATTCGTTAAAATTATCTACATCACCTATAACAGATTCCCAAAATATGCAAGGATCATATTCAAATTAGAATACAGAAGACTGTGATTTTGTATAGAAAAGGAAACATCACTGTAGCTACAAAAGTTCTAGACTACTAAATCTAGCCTGAGTCACAGACAGCAAACAAAATACACAGTCTGCGAAAACTCGATATATTGTTCTGGGGGCTCCCTTCAGATAGCTTGACACAGACAGTTAGAGTATGAGAACACCGTCTGTCCAAACTCTACAAGTTTCATTTTCTAAGGACACCCATTAGATAGTTTGCGTCACAGACCATGAAATATCGATACACGGTCTTTGCGAACTCAACAGGTTTCTTGATCTAATGACTCCCCAAGATAGCTTGCATCACACATACTATGAACGTATAGATATACAGTCTGTGAGAACTCGTCAAATTTCTTGCAGAGAAGACTCCTCCAGTACCAGAATCCTAGCGTTGAATACGACTGGCTAAATTGATAGGTGAAGGCCCAAAAATCCTAACGATGATGCATGAAAGATAACTTTGAAGAACGATCGAGAAAACTAGAACGATCTAACCATCTCTCGACACGCTAGGTGTGAAATGTTGACATACAGAATCAGAGATACAAAGCCTGTATACAACGAGGTAGAGTATTTTGCACTAGTTGTTCATATCAGGCCTCGTAATTTCGAGCTTCTCGATAAGGATTCAATAAGGAACATCCATGATGGTCACCTGCCCTTGGGCATATACAAAACCACTAATGTCTAAGTGTTGAAGGTTAACGACTGTTTCATTCTGCAAAACGTAAAAAGTGCAAAAAAGTCTGCCCTTCAGCCATTACTTCTTTCCGTTAGGCTTTGGTAACTATTCGACGTTTCATAGCTTTTGTATGACGTAAAAAGTAACATCTCCATTCAAGGAGGGAACTCTTTGCCCAATGACCCTCAGCGAGAATTGGTTATTTGTTGGAATGAAGAGACTATTCCCTTCAATTTGGATACATCTGTTTCTAAACATTTATTTAGATTATTTGCTCCAGCATTAACAAGTCTTGTACCCCCTTGAAATCTGACAAAACGCCTATGATATTACTGTACCGCTGTATAATCACCGGGAGTTAAAGAGTTTAGTAAAAACAAGCTAAGTTACCTCTATGCTTGCAATTTTGATGTAAATGGAACGATCCTGTTGTCAATTTTGTTGTCAAGCAAGACTTCAATTTGCACAAGGGACTGACAATAAGATATTTTATACTTAAACTAGGCTCTTTTTTAAACATTTTTCATTGGCAATACATGTTGTTTCTGTAGATTAAAGTTTACAGGAAAGAGGAATTAAATCTTTCCACGTTCCCTTATCCTTTTGCAGTTTCAGAATTGTGTTTCGTATCGGGATGGGGGTCTTTGTGCTACACTTGACACAATGAAAGGGAGCGGTTTGTGAATAAGTGATAATCAGGGGAGTGGATGGTCCAAAAAGGGTAATTTTAGCACGGCAAAATCATTAAACAGTCCCTAAATTTACTGATACCTAATGACTGCTAGATGTAAGAATCATATTTATATTTTACCATAAAAAGTCGTATACTTTACAAATTACTTCAAAAACAATTTAAAATTGACTGATTAAAAAGGAAAATCAAACATAAAAAGCGTAGTTCACGTCGACCATTCAGCAGCCTCCATTACGTGCGTGAAAGCAAAATTGAAAATGAGGCTGCAAATTTCTTAAATTGCTCATCCTATTTACCTACGTAGCTATTCTTGCAGTCATCTCTTTCTGCAAAGGAAAAGAAAACGGTGATCTAATACATACTATGCACAATATGGCACATCAATAAGGCAGAATAGTAGAGCTGCTTTGCAGCCGCCACTTATTCTACACAGCTACTTTCTGCGTTCTCCCCAGCAACCATTGTCAAAAGGTACTGCAACGGTAAAAATCATACTATGTAATTGCAACAGAATACTGGCTCAGGGTTGACGGTTCTCAGCGGGGGAGAAACTGAAAACTCAGGCCTAAGAACCACTTGTTTACCAATGAAAGAAATAGACTTGGAGCAAGTATAGGCAGTATTTGGTTCTTCACAAGAAGAAATTAGTCTTCGGTATGGCACGGTTCCAGTCAAGTCTGTTCCATTTTCCTCCCGTCATCCGTTACGTTCTACTGAGCCTGCGTCACAGATGATGAAACTCGAAATTCACCGTGAATTTCACCTTTCGTTCTGTTTCTCGTGGGGGAAGAGATTGTGGACAAGACGTTTAAAAGGTAATACATACCAATGGTTCCAGTTCACGCTTATCTATTAGGCCAAATTCTGACTGGAAATAGTAGAAATGTTTATAGCATTGGTTGACGTGGGGTTCCTAAAATGCAATGATTTGATAATGTCAGAAAATTCTCCTAAATTTCCCTTAAGTCTCCTTAATTCCCCATAATGTTTCTTAAATGTCCTCCACAATGAAATTTCGAACTATTCTCAAGCTTTTCAAAAGATCCCTATTGATAATGTTCCCATGTTATCATTAATAAAAATTGCTATTTCCCTTGTTTCCCATAACCACTGGGGGGCCTCGAAAATTAGAAAGAAAAAACTTACAGCTTCTAGCTTGACAATTGTTTCAAAATGATGGATGTAAACATGAACAAAGACACGAAACAATCTTGTGAATATCTTCTTAACAATTGGTTGGAAATTCTTCGGGAAAGGAACGGCTAGAAGACAAAATATTCAGTAACTAAATGAAATCCGCAGCAGGTAAAAACTTGCAAAAGGGAAGAATGTTTCACGAAAGTAGAAAAATGCAAGGGTTATTAAAGAACTTACTAGTATCATGTGGGAAAATCTCTTCGTCATTTATGATGTTATCAGTCCAGTCCATGAGTAATTGAACATATTGACGCGCTGACACAGCGGTTGGTTTTTTATATTTATCTCCATCTGCCCAGTAGTAATCATATCTTTGGAGGAAATTTCAATAAAATTTTAAATCCCGTTAAACTGCACTCTAGCCCCTTGGGCTGCAAGCAGACCATAAACAAATATAATATAGCATTCGAAATCAATTTTATTGCATTACACTGTCACCACTGGGGGAGGGGTTATCTTCAGAGGTAAAGATGCTAGAGACGTGCCATTTTGAGACGAAAATTAGGGCAATAATTCCGTGTCACTATTTGAAAAACGGGACACATAATTTCGTGTCACTGACCAGAAAAATGCAGAGTCACAAATTAAAAAGGCACATTGTAGTTAATAAAGATGCTAGATTCATCACATTTTTTCAAGTTCATACATATGAAGATTCCGACCTTCTTCTTTTTTTAAAATGTGTACCCACCATTCCGTGTACATTCCCACTTCGTTGGAATTGTATACCCATAATTCCATTTCTTCCAAAAGTAGCTCCCCCTTAAAATTGCAAGTCCCTGCTGCAAATACTTGTCATGTTACCTCCCCCCTGTGACTGTCACATTATTCATGGAAATTCTCAAGGACGATTTGAAGTGAAAGCAAACGACTCCGCTGCACAGGCAGCTGTAGCAATGATTCCAGCAGCCGCTGTACCAACAACAACAACAAAATTAAACGGGGAAAAATACATTTGTGCCCAAATGCAACATCAAATATTATAGCAATACCAACAATAATTAATGGACCAGAGACCTTTGGGACGTTCATAACGAGTTCTTCAACATCATAATTATCATCGTCATCATCATCATCATCATCATCATCATCATTATCATCATCATCATCATCATCATCATCATCATCATCATCATCATCATCATCATCATCATCATCATCATCATCATCATCATCATCATCATCATCATCATCATCATCATCATCATCATCATCATCAACAACATCATCATCCTAATCATCATCCTAATCATCATCCTAATCATCATCCTAATCATCATCATAATCATCATCGTAATCGTCATTGTCATCCTCATAGTCATTTTGAGGATGCAAAACTAGATAATTTCATGCTACTGTTAATAAATGAAATAAAAAATAATAATTTTAATGATATTTACTTTGGTCCACCTGACATAACAGGACAAGTCTGGTCAGTGCAATGCTCATTGATTGTCCCGTAAATCAGGTTGATTCTGTTGAAGAAATCAACAACTGCGGAAAAAACATAAAGATGTTTAGAATGTCATACTCATTAAAAATGTGACAAGTTGTTAGCTCATTGGCCTCTTTCCAAAGTTGCTCAAATATGTATTTGTAGAAATGGAAGCTTGAGAGTGGAGTCCATTAAACTTGGGAAAAATTGTTTAAAAAAGGTGTGACAGATCTGTGTCTTTGGAAATTTGGTGACATGGTTTGCAATAGATTGCAAGATAGAGAGTTTTCAGTTGATGTGCAAAGGTGTCAAAAAAGGGGAGGATGTTAATAAATGAAACACTGCCATTAATTTTTTTTAAAAAAAATTATTTGTTGGCAAAAGTTTTTGCTAAAGTTGTTTTTTTATTTAGAGCCATATTCCTTAAAAGTAGGGGAAAGTTTTTTGGTGGAAAGTTTTTTATACTTTTAAAGTGAATACCAATTGACTTGCTAGAAGGCATGACGATTTATTCCCTAGTGTAATGAACAATAACTTTATTTTATGTTAATTTGTAGTTGATTATGTTGACAATATTATATGAATAAGGTTACCATTTGTAGCTGGTAAGTTGCTTTTGGCCTAAGGATCCAAACTCCAGGACAACCACAAACAACAACCTAATGAGTCTTTTTGTATTATTTTTGTATCAAATAGATTTTGTATTACACAAAAATATAGCTGGCAAACTGGGCCATATTGGTACAACAGAGCAAAAGAATGAATGGGGTATAAGAATATAGAGTATATCTAAGGAATATAGAACGAGCAAATTAATGTGTACAAACCATGAACTGCTAGCCAATCATTGAGGCTTTCACCAGCTGGCAGCTTGACTGCCTCCTTTAGATCAATGCCAGCTTTCAAAGTTGCCTTAAAAGTAGAAGAGATTCATATAGTAAACTTTTAATACTATTTATAATTTTTTAGCGAATAATAAAAGCAGAAAGATGATAAAGATTTGAATTACCCTTACCCTGATAGGGGTCAACACAATGTTGTGTCTCTCTTTATCAAGATCACCGGGATAGAGGGTAGCCAGGATAGTTACCAGGGAGCCCAGGGCCTTCAGGGGCATGCAAAAGATAACGCAATGCATTAAAAATGTGTTCACCGCCTTCATCGGCAGGGGCCAAATATCTGCCAGAACCCTGAGGTTTTCTACCCTGGTGTAAAAATGGTTTCCTGGTCCATATTTTTGAGTGCTGTTTATGGCTGCATCTTGCTATATGCCATTCCCATGAAAGTGTAATATTGGTAGAATAGCCTCTGGCTAGTAACAGCCTAAAAACCACACAATAAACTTACAATAACATGGAAATAAGCAATTACATACAACATGATATAAAAACATAGTAATTATAGCCCTAAATCTTAACCACTATACCACAGAGGTCACATGATGTAAATGATATTAAAAAAGTGTTTACAAACCCTTGCTCTTTTATGCAAATCATATTTCATTGTTCCCTCATTCCACTTTTTCTTGGGCTTAAAAGTCTAATAAAATAAAATAAAAAATTAATAGAAGTCAATACATGTGACAATAAATTTACACAATCAAAAAACCTTGATATACCTTTGAGAAGAACACTTCTTGTTGACTTCTTGTCAAATGATGAATGTACCAGTCTTCAAAATATGTCTTACAAACCCTACAAATTTTTTATATTAGTGTTTTGAAAGGTCCCAGCCCTAGCACTTCAACTTCTTAGCAATAGCAGGGCTTTACAACTAAAACTGCTCTGCAACTTTCTTATTACACATTACACACTATTGTAATGCTATAAGACATATTAAAATATTTCTTGCACTTGGTCTAGTTATATTCAATTGTAGGTATTGGAATTTGAAAATAAAATAAACATGAACATTGAAATATTCTAGTGACAGCTCAACAATGCTAAGCTTGGTCACACCTTTAATAATATAAGGTGGGGGGGGGGGGACAGACAACCACATGACATATTCTGGTTTGTTTCTTTTTCTTCTCCTTTTTATTATATTTTTTTTACTCAGCTTCTTTAAAAATTATCTAAATTATATACATACATAAAATTTGCTGCTACATTTTTCAGCTTTAACTACACACACTCATTAAAAGGGAGGGGGGCAAATATGGTAATGTAGATTCCTCAAAAGTATAGTTTGGGGGTAGGCCTTTATCAAGTTTTGTTTCCTAATCACATTTGAATTTGCAATTTAATCAAAAAACAGATTTGTTTCTTTTAACGTTTTCTTAGACAGTATTATTGTGTTCAAAAGGGGGTTTCCCCAAATCTAAAGGCTGTGGCTGGGCCCTCCTATCTTCATCCTACCCTCCCACTCTGTTGGGGCTGGCACCACAACTGAATACACTATACTTGAAGGTTTGCTAATCCAATTCATTTGTGAGTTTTTAAACCGTTTGAATACTATTTAAAATTTATGGCTCTAGCCTTTTTGAGTCAAAAGTTAAACTTCATTTGGCCTATGTGTTGAATCAATTTATTTGGGTCCCATCCAGACTTATTTTTTGTTTCAGTTAAAATACATCTAGCATGAATTAAGGATTCAATTCTGATACAGTTATAAAAGAGCTAATAGCAAAAATATGACCTTGAAGTACGCAAATTTGTTTGTAACTGCATATTCCGCAAGGTTTCACTCCATTTCATCTATGGTCGCAATGTTAGAGCAAGGAAAATCGAACTCAGAAATCCCCAATACACTTTAAAATGCGATCGCATTTTTCACGGCAAAAGGTTAATCCGTGTCAGGTAGGCTTTCAAATAATCGTTTGCTTACATATTATATCAATAAAACCGAATACAAAACCTTGGATCTGTTTAAACACACAACTTTTCCAACACCAGGAAGTTAGGCTTTCGCCGCCCTGACATAAAAGGCATAGGCCCAAGCCGGTGAGAGAAGGGAGAATCGCATTTTACTCACCTTAACTTTGTTTGGTAGCTTGAAATTTCCTTTTGAAGCCATTTCGCAGTCAATCTGGTATATTTCTCCTCTTATTTTCTATAATATTTGCAGTTCGTGTTGTTTTTCGTGTATGCAAACGAGATGGACATTGACAAACAAACACCAATGTGATAAAATCAACAACTCAAATGCGAGGCAGACGCGGAAATGACTACGAGGCTGCTTCCGTTTCAATTACGCGATGACGTAATGGATAGAAGAACTTCCTTTTGTATTCACCTTACAATGGGGTGGGTAGCTTTTGTTGGGGCGAACACATTCTCTTAGCTTAAAACAAGGCCTAGGTAGCAATTATTAAGGGTTAAGGGGTTTAGTCGGGGTAATTTTCCGGGGCCCGGGCTCCATAAGGGAGTGGCCATTTTTAATCCTGGGTACAGGGCGGCAGAAGATAACTTCACAACATCGAAAAGATTCATACCCAATTTTGAATATTGAAAATGTTTTCACACTCCCAGCATCTCTCATTTAAATGATTTGGTACCCCATCCAAATCTATACATACATTTGTCCCCCAAGTGGTCATACCAGAAAAGTGATGTACTGGGAAAGTGACAACAAACAAACCTTTTTTGCATCATTCTTTACAAAAAAAATCGACAGTATTTGTTAATTGGTTCTGAGTGTAGCATTGTACAGTCTCTGAAATGTACCCACTTTAATTCTAAGATTTTCTCCTTTTCGTTATAACAGTGTCTCTTCTTATCGTGAAAGGACCCATTTTGTCGTGAAAGTGCTTGATCTCATCTCATCTCATCTCATCTCATCTCATCTCATCTCATCTCATCTCATCTCATCTCATCTCATCTCATCTCATCTCATCTCATCTCATCTCATCTCATCTTTTTACCATTTCCCCCTTAGCCCTTTCGGCCACGACGCCACTGCACCCTTTTCAAATTGTTCCTACTTTCCTGCCTAAGCCAAGTCTACTCTTTCTGGAGAGGAGATAGGCTAGCAATACTAAATTTGTTTGCTTTGTCTCAGGATAGGGATGGCTTCTGCTTGGCAGCAATATTTGCTTCCTTTATTTTTCAAAAATTAAGTAAATGCAAAAGTTGCGCTTTCAATAGCGAATTTCCTGCTCGCAGATTATTTCTTCCATTGATTTCGGCTGTGGGGGTGTTACAACCTGGCGCGCTCAATCAGCCGAAAGGTACCGATTACTGCTATTTCTCCCCAGAGACGTGACGTTGGCAACCTCTGTTTCTGTAATCAATGACAACTACCCACGTCAATCTTGTGCTTAAGTCTGGCTAATCCATCTATTACGAGATAATTGAGTGGGATGGTATCCCGTGAAAAATAATCATTATTTTTCTGTACATTCAATCAATTTTTAATCATTGTCAATAACATCTGGTTTTGTTCAGAAAGGAATATTTGAATACTGTAATGCTCATAAACTTACCTTCAAAAAGGTTTGAAACGAATGGAATTCCCGATGAGGCCACGCAGAGGTCATATGTGTAACCATGGCTTTCCAGGTCTTTGGAAAAGGATCCTTCGACCGCGATCAAGGAACACCCCTATTTCTCAATCTCTCTAATAGAAGAACCCCATAAGCTACCCCTGTTTCTAAGAAACCTAGGGAAGTGTCATGATTTATTTTTTTGTTTTGCTATACCAAAATCGTGCATCCTATTTGCTGCAGATCCTTTTATATGTACTAACCCTTGTTGAAGGAAATTTGGCGAATGAGAATGCAAGGTAAATAAAGCAAAATAACTATTTCTGACCGAAATCAACTGTAAGGAAAGCTAAGGTATTGGACTTTGCAAACCAACATTGCATAATTGAGGGAAGGGGTCGAAATCCAGAAAAATATAAGTAATGCATGAATTTTCATAAATTTTCAACGACATTTGGCAGAGGTTGGAAATACTCCTGAGATATTTCAGTCCAAAAATTTACCTGCGCAGAGCCACTGAGGCTGCACAGGGGAGAAGATTCTTTGAATGTGAGACTCAAAAATACACTAGAGATAACCAAGAGCTGAATGTAGCGCACGAAGCGCAGAGTTAGTTGATAATTTGCTGCTCTACATCCCTCCGAGAAAATGATTTAGAAAAGAATTAGACCTTAGTAAGATACAATGACATACATGGTCCATAATATTTCTTAACAGTCTTATACTGTCCGCATCATATCTTGGAAAGAAAACTGAGCATCTCTATGTGAATCTAGTATATATCCTTTATACTTGTAGAATATTCTTTTAATTCTAACCCTACCCGTTTGTATTTTCCTTGTACTTCGTCCATGTTAAAATTTTTTGACAGACTCATGCTGTCTGCATCATATCTTGGACAGAAAATTGAACATCTCTAACTGACTCAGGTATATATCCTTTAAGCTTGTAGAATATTCTTTTAAATTTGAACCCTAACCACTTTTATTTTCCTTACCAATTGACCAAGATCAATTCACATCGTAGATAACATTTTATTTACATCCGGCTCGGTGGACCATTCAGTTAGTGAAAGAAATTTCTCCTCTAAGATGTTTTCTTTTTAGCTACACGATGAGGAGGGAAATAAAAAACCTGGATTCTTGATCTGGATCGTTTCTTTGGACGAATTTTCAGGACTTTAAGGAGAGTATAATGAGCAACAAATGCATCCTCGCATCTTTTATCTCTCAGGAAAATTGTTATTAAACATTTCTACGAAACCCAAAAGATTTTGAGTATTCAACATGTCAATAAACGTGTCAACAACATCCACCAAGTCAATGTTTGTTTCGGACTGGCGCTGTTAGCACACTCATTTGCATTCTGATTCTACTCTCTTGCCATGCCATGAGTAGGTTTACAATAATAAGTTCTAATCTTAGTAGGGAAGATTATGCGAGGACAAGCAACAGATTATGTGGTGAAAAGCGTAGGATTTTTGAATACAGAAGTGTCCTCGTGTAAAACACATGGGGCTTGAAAGCTTTAAATGCTTGCCTTACTAGCTTAGGTGGTGAGTTCGCAATTTGAACTGGAGCGTTTGGAGTTTGGGGCGATACATTACCAAAGAAAGTAAGTCTTTTGAAAGCTCGTTCCAGTGCTGGTGTCCATTTCACACTTTGAAGGCTATCACGCAAATGCGAGGTATATCAATAATGGCCCCTCCATCCATACGAGGCTTGATGATTTCGCCATGTTTATGTTTCAACGAAAGTGATAATTACGTTGGATATAGCATCAAAGTCGGAATTCTAATATTTAAGACATGATTTCTTGTCTGATCTGCAACAGATCATTTAATTCAAGATTCTGCTTAGCACTTCACCAACGCTCGCACAACAAAAGAAGGAAACAGACAAGATATTTTTGTGTTAACTGTCAACGTCAGTTCAAAAAACATACGAATTACTTGGTTCATAGAAATTATCACAAACAGAAAAGGAACGCCATTAATGCAGGACTGACTTTTACTAAGAACAGAAAAAGGCCTATAGAGCTTGGCAATAATGTGATATGTTTGGATGTGAGCCAAGAAAACGGTAAGGAATTTGTTTGCTTTATTTAGGCCCTTTTCTATCTACCTATCGATCTATCTATCTAGCCTGCCTTTCTGCCTGCCCATCTATCTATATGTTGTTGTACATTACCAAATAATTGGTATTACCTACACGTTGGTAAGTTGGTTAGTAAAATGAAAATAGGGTGATTCAGCAGTTTAGTCCCACCACTGGTATATATGGGATCAAGCATTAGCATAAGATTGGCTGCCTCGCTTGATGGGGCAGCAGAATAGTTTCACTAACAGCCCTGACTACCCTGGCAAATCGAGTTTAAACTCTGTATGTGTTGATAAAATACTGGAATGGAGCTAGATTGGGAGTAATGGTATAATAATTTATGTTTTGGTTCTTCGTGCAATCTTACATATATTTACCACTCATGTATATATCCTGTTACAGTAATATCACTTAGGCATTAGCTAACATGGTGTAAATATACTAACCATAAGGATGCTACCCAATTGTTAACTCTTTTGTCTTAACCATGATTAAAATCCTGTTTGCCATCACTGGAGTCAAATGACCAAGCCACTTTGCCACACAGGCACAATGAAATAGTCATGAAACTCCAATATGGTGTTACCCAATTCTCACATGGGAGGCCTTTGCCAGAGCCAAGCTTAATAAATAATATCAATTAGGCATTGGCTAAGATATTATCTATCAAATATTATCTATAGATACTATCCTGTTACAGTAGATATATTATTTCACATTTACTTCTTCAGGTTTGGAAAAGTCTAAAATATTTGGTAATGCTCAAAATCAGCAATATGATAAGGTAAAAGGGATGGGAAAGGATTCCCTAAGGAGATTTCCAATGGTAATAAATAATGATGTTAGCAGCTCTGCAGCTAGAAGCGCTAACATACTTGATTATACAGTTGACACAATAAATTGTGCAGCCATTACTGCTAGAACTAGATCAATAGAGGAGGAAAATATCTCAATGGCAGAAGAAAAACTTCCAATATATTATGATAATTCCATAAAGACTTTTGAAATGGCAGTTGGCCACAAAAGCAAAAAGCAAGAAGATGATAGTAGAAAGGGTGGTATGGCTACAAGCAGCAGAAGTAGTTCTTTCTATGGGCTTGCTAAACATGAAAGCACAAATGAATTAAGGTGGCTCATCACTGGATCTGGTCCTGTTGGACGTCTATATGGATGTAATCTTTGTCAAGCGTTATTTGTAACAGAAGAATATTTGCTTGATCACAGAAAGCTACATAGAGATGAAAAAAGCAATGATTTCAAAATAGGTAGCATAATAGATCTTGAAAAATTTGCTAGATACCATTTTGGTGTTGAAGATGAATGTAGGCATGGTCCTCAAGATGGCATGAAGTTTTTCTGCAATCATTGCAAAGAGCTGTTTGCAAGGAAAGATTTATTTGACAGGCATAAAGTAACATGTCCAGGTTTTAGTAAAAAATCAGAGATGAGAGTAAACAGAAAAAAAAGTGATAAAAGCTTTGGTGTTAAGATCGTATCAGCATATTCTTTGCATGAAAAAAGACAAGCACCAGTTCGTACTGAAGCATCATCATCTATATCTGAAAACAGGAATGGATCTGTTGATAATGCAGCAAGGGGAAGGACATCTTTTTTAAAGTGTAAGTCACCAATATCAGGCCCTAATTCAAGTGCTTCTGCTATTTCAAATCAAAACAAAGTTCCATCAACTGCAACCTCATCTTCACAATCAACTGGAAGATGCCTTGGCATCGGGGGGATACAGAACGTATCAAAAGGTACATTACCTAGAGAAGCAAGCAGACAAAATCCAAGTTTTGGAAATAAAAGGGTGGTAACTTTGGATGCCTCAGATCAAAGAGATGTCCAGGATAAAAACACAGCTGAAAACAATGGCAGTAGACCTGCAAACAATCTTGATGTAGATGCAAATCAAACTAATGGTGGTCAAGTGCAACATTCCATTTCTAATGAGGAAATCACTTTCTTAGAAGAAAGAGATAATCAAGTGTATATTTTAGATGATTTGGGAAATGTTGATATTGGAGGTAATGGCAAAGAAGTTACAGGAAACAACTCTGGCAGGAATTGCATGCTTTGTAAAAAGGAGTTTAAACTGGACAGCCTTGACAACACAGGCAGGGGGAGGAATTTAAATGTATGTACAAATTGTAGAAAGTTAGTAATGGATGATGAAGTTGACGGAGAGGACATTGACTATGATGATGACGTAGCGACTAGTAGAACAAGGCAAGGTAGTTGCAGTGACAATAATGGTTTTCAAGTCCATGAGAGTTCTATGGAGAATGGACATTGCAATAGAACTTCCTCTGATACAGTTACTGGCTCAATGGCATCTAGAAATAGGGAGGCATCGACATTAAGGCAAAATAATGTGAACATATGTGCACTTGGAAGCGTCAATCAAAACAAAGAATCCGATGGTGCATCAGTATTACATTCAGCAATACCCAGCTATGTTGACAGAGCACCGATTAGAAGACTGTGGCCAGGTAGGGAGTTAGGAGAGTATAGCCTATCATACTGGCAAGAGAGGCAGGGGGAAGCATCAACGGACAGCGAAAAATCAAACAGTGATTGGCACAAACCTGATTTTATGTCTCCAAATATAAATGGAACGTCACTGCCACATGGTGCAAAGCTTCCGGAAGAGCAAGATAATGATGCCGATGTCAAAGTTCGGCCAAGGAGACTGTTCCAATGTCATCTCTGCTATAACACTTTCACAAGAGAGTGGAATTTGAAAAATCACATTCGGACGCATACGGGGGAACGACCATATCCATGCCCTATTTGTTTCAGGCGTTTCAACATGAAGCACCACTTAAAAAGACATCTATGGACACATAGAAATGGTCAAAAATTTGGACAGCCGCCACAGGCTGCCGGGCAGTCGTCAAACTCTTATGTAAATAGTTGAGAATTATTGGCCAGTTAGCTTGTTATCAGCTTATCATCCATTCCAGATTCGAGATTATACTTACCATAAAGCTCTTTTAAGAGCCCCCTTCTCTCTTAAGCCCCCCTCAAATTTTAAAACAGGAAAGACTACAGAGTAGAGTGCAATAATTTAGTGATAGCTCATGATCTATATCGTTGTAATTTGGCAAATACTAATTTCATGTGTTCGAGAGTCGGAATGTCCTGTCTGTAATCAGCGTCTCTAGAAACCATTTTAGATAAGAACCAAAAAAGAAAAGAAGAGAGTGGTTCCCCCCTCTTTAGTAAGCCCCCTTTAGAACTTCGAAAATTAAATATGCCCCGGAAGCTTAATAGTGCGTTTATACTCGTTTTTCACTCCATTCCAGAACTTGTCCTATTTCGATTCTTTGTGTCAGCCATATTCTTGCAGAATATTACACTTAAAACACTACCTTTTGCCAGACAAACGATTCAAGGCTGTCTAAAACGAACAGGCACTCATTTCATTTCACTTTCTTTAATGTTGAAGGAGAGCTGCCCTTCAGCTTAGCCGATTTTCAAAGGGGGGGGGGGTTAAAAACTTACAGCTAAAATACAGGCCTAGTGCTCCTTACGTGTGCACGTAGAGAGCGATATACGTTGAGGGAAGAAGAAGATCAAACTACATTTGTGATCTCTATTAGCCTGTTTCGTCATGTAGTGAATTAAAATAAAGTAAATGTTGCCATGCAATATAATAAATGTTGCAATGTTACTTACACTTAGGCTTGCATGATGTAAGCAGCTGTATAATACTTAGCTATCATAGACGTCAAGGGTTATTGCAGATTTCTGGTTACCACTGAACAGGGCCGTCGAGAGGTTTTCGAGGCCCAGGGGCAAAACTGCAAAATGAGGCCCCTTGTGTCAGTGATAAGAGCAAGCAGACGGGGCAGAAAGCAAGATAATCTGAGGGAACTGAATCTGGAGGCACTCTTTGAACCTTGTAGGCTGCTCCTGTTGGGAGGTTCCTTGAATACATCTAATAAGGCTATAACTAAAAATTTTGATATTAGTTGATGAGGCCCCCTGAACCCTGAAGCCCTGGGGCCAACTGCCCCCTCTGCCCCTCCCTCTCGGCGGCCCTGCCACTGAATGCCTCTTTTCTCACGAACCGAGCTTTCTCAATCTTGAGCCAGCTTCCGCGAAGTAGGCGGGTAAGAAGATAATGGGGCCCGGCCACGCTTTTTATATTTTGGAAAACACACTTTTGAATACAGTGATACTGTTTTAGAAAGGCTTAGAAAAGGTCAATTTCTGCGATCACTTTAGAGGACAGTATTTGACCTAGAAGCGAATCATAATAAGGGCCTATGCCCTTACCCTAATTATTTGACGATTCTACCCGTGGCTCTGCCAGTGGTGTGGGCAAAATTTTGCAACATTTCGCAGCAGAATGAAAATGCAGAGACTTGCAAGTAGATAGATTTACACTTACAGCTCTGGGTAGAGCTAGCATATGCCGGAGACGTTGCAAGAATAATTGCGAATAGGCATCACACAACGGAACATAAATCATGAAATGAGATTATAAAATCATAATTTTAGTTCTTAATATAAATCTCATGATGATCATCAATCGAAAAATCTGAAAATAATTTGTCATATTTACAACAAAATTAAACAAAACCTATATATACAGTATATGCCTTATTATTCACTATAATTTCTTTGTTATTTCTTTATGCAATTTGTTATTAACATCAATTATGACTCACAAGTTCTTTATTCATATAAAATAAAGAATTTGCGTATATCTATGAAATGACATCATACTTGTGTCTTACGAACTTAAAATAGTAATTGACATATTCATTATGAATTTAATAAGAAACTTGGATATGTTGTTCATCAAAAGTTTCTTAATCGTTATCAAAAGATTACATAATTCTAAGAACAAAAGTGAAGAAGAAACTAACACAAATTCAATTGCTTTGAATTTACGCAGAAGGCGAAATAGCGATTTCTGTCGTTGATACGAGGATACGAGAAGTTGCGGCGGCCTAAACAACAATATGTTACGAGATGGTTGTTGCGATTGTCGTTCACCTATTGGCGCTATTTCTTTTTAAAACACCTGAAACAGAGATTTCTCAACATCTGAACCAGCAGTTTCCTAACTTCCCAACAGCCATAAAGTGTTTCCTTCTACATCTTTTCATCCATGGAGGCCAGAAAGCAGAGTATGGCAATGGCGCACACAAGTCAATTCATAAATGCCTAAGATAGCGTCCCTTCAGATTTTGGAGTTTTCATGCTTGTGCAGTGGTACCCATATTTTAGTGGCGCACCTGACGATTTCTGTACGGTTTTTGCGCACCCGCACCTGAGGTGCGGGACTTTTGGCGCACCCAAGACCTTGCTTAGAAAGGCCATACTCAGGAAACTGGCATGGAGGGACCATTTGGCGGAATAATCTTCAAGGAGAATTGGTTATTTCACAGAAGGGGGGGCTAATCCCTTCTGTATACAACACTTCTAAATATTTGTAAAGATTCTCGCTCTAACACCATCAACTCTTTCAATCTGAGCTAACGCTGTTTATGTTACGTTAAAGCAGTATAATAACACAAGTCGAACAGTGAAATAAATCTTCTACAGCTCTGAACAAAAGAAAGCAGGAGCCCCACAAGGCTTTGTGTTGGGGCCTTGGTGTTTGAATTCAACATTACCCTCTCATACTTTGTGAAGGATAGTAACAGCGTTTGCAAATATTCTAAAGAAAATCAGTCGTTCCACAAGGACCTGCCTTGGGCCCTCTGCATTCCAAAATCAACATAATCAAGAATTTCTTTTAAAGGATGGACACGGTGAATGCAAATACGCACGAATGTAATTTTTACTTAAATGCTATTATGAAAATGAACGTTACTTAATTTAAGCTTTCCTACCAATAATATGAAGCCTAAGAAGATCTAATGCTGCTTTCAAATCGTTGAAAAATGAGAAACGCTTGACCTTCAAAGCAGCCTGCATCACTTGTCATGGAGGTATCAATATACGGTCTGCGCAAACTCGATAAACTTCCAGTTCTGAGGAATCCCCTCATTCTCATGTTGGTTGATTATTTCCATACCTACCAAAGAGATCGCGCAAGATGTCTGTCGATTGGTTGCTTTGCAGGGGTATTTCCCTTACCATCTATTATTATCACTTTAAGATAAACCAATCCAAAGTCGGCTGTCATCAGTTCTGAAGGCGATGAACTTGACCAATCAAATTTAGTAAAATGATCTTTTACCATACTGTTAATTTTTCAATTGATTAGCGGCACATGGTACTGAATGTCGCCAACACCAGAGCAAAATCAAAATTAGTTTGTCATTAAGAATTTTGCGTTTCTTTTGTAACTCAATTCCTCTCCCAATAAAATCATATTCGATATGCTTCTTCGCAGAGGTTGAACCAGTTGAGGCATGTTGGCATAAACAACTCAAAATGTACGCTATTAGCACATAGTCTATTGGCATGATGCTTCTGTCCAATTTTCTTTCAGATGCAGCGACTGCTTTACCTCTTAAATCGTGCAAACAGCGCCCTGACAATTGAAAAGACGAGCAAAATCTTTTGATTAAGGCACTTCTTCCGAAGCCGGAAGTTCTATAGCTGCCATCATGCTTAAACCTGAACCGGAAGTAGGAAAACGGAAATACACGAATCTTTGCAAGGTGTTCACTTACTATAAGACAGGTTATGGAAGCGTGGGTGGCGAAAATCTTTCGCCAGGATTACCTGAAGTGAAATTTAGAAGACTGTGGTCCATACCACGTTTGCAACCTCTCCAAAATTCGTCGTGACGGGCAAAACGGCCTATTTGCCTATCGAACAATGGCTTAAAACGCGAGGTGATTTGCCCACCCAGAATCTTTCACACATACCAAAGGGATGAAACGAAAAGGTACCTGAATATGGTGACTTTATTTGAATGTGTGCTCGCTCTCTGAGGCAGCGTTCTCGAGGGATGGTAGCGGCTTGTTGAAGCCTTTGTAGCCAAGGAGAAAGTACGTCGTTATGGTTCCTTTTCCCTACAAAGGAAATAAAGAGATAATCGATAACTGTTTAATAGCATGAAACGCGGCAATACGCGTACTGAAATGTTCTTTATCGTTTAACAGTTTTCATTGGCTGATGATTAAAAAGAAAGTGGTTATGATAAGGGACTCCAACTGCGGTCTATCTTAATGTTCTCACCCCCGATTATCATATAGCTGTACAGTAACATTAAATGCATCTTTTCAAATTGCAAGGGGGTACAAGAATTGAAAACTTGGGTGTAGAGTATCTCTACAAATGCGTAGAAGCAGATGGATCCAGATATTCGTGGGGTGAGAACATATTCGTTGGTTTCCTCTTTCTTGGAAATAACCAGTTCTAGATGAAGGTCAAAAAACTAAAAGGCCCCTCTACCTCAACCCTAAAGGTTAAGGTTAAAAGTGAACAGGAAGATAACAAGATGGCTTCATATAATTACCTTCATTGAGACAGGGCCTCTTTCAACCAGCTGATAGCCTCCTAACTGCATAAGAACATTCTGACACTCCGGGCTCACGTGTATCCTCAAAGCTGAAATTTTCAACAAGATACTCTGTTACAGATAAACCGGTATTACAGATCAACAAGATACGCTGTACCATAAAAGAAAATAGCATTAAAATTGTGTATACATTTTCTTTGACTCAAGACAGCAGCATAACCTAATCTTGTCCGTCCTGAACCTAGGTTCTACAGCCGTTCCGACAAGTTAACATGGCATTAGTACTGGCACAAAGGAACAAGTCGCTTCTGCGTCAGTTTCAGCCATGCTGTTTCGACGATCACCAGGATTTCTCCAGAGTTAGGAGAGCACTACTGTCACACGGTTACTAGCTGGAGGACGGTCCACGAAAAACAATAGAAACTCCAATGACACACCAAAACCATGCCTATTTTCTATTGTCTTATGAGGAAGGCTTACCTCGCGGTATGCTTTTGTCCGTGGAAGGTTAACTTCTTTTCTAGAAATTAGACTTCTTGCTTGAAATGATAATGCAACAGAATTTAAGGATGAGATTTGATAAGAAAATATTGACTTATACCTAGGCCGCTTGATTCCATTCTTGATGCGTAATTCACCGTGTCCCCAAATAAACAGTAACGAGGCATCTTCAAACCGACAACACCAGCAACACAAGGGCCTAAAAAAGATGTGCAAAATATCGAAAAATGCTTAGCTGTGGGGCAAACGTACTTGGCATAGCACTGCTAAAGGCACTACAGTATGGCATGGTATTATGTAATATTGCATAGCAAAGCATAGCAAAACATGACATAACATAAAATAACATATCTAACATAACATAATGCAACACAACGCAACGCAACGCAATGTAACACAACACAACACGACCAAACACAACACAACACAATACAACACAGCATAACACATCACGACAAAGCATAACACAACACAACACAACACAACACAATACAACACAGCATAACACAACACAACACAACACAACACAATACAACACAGCATAACACAACACAACACAACACAACACAATACAACACAGCATAACACATCACGACACAGCATAACACAGCCCAACACAGCACAACACAACACAACACAACACAACACAACACAACACAACACAACACAATACAACACAGCACGGTACAACACCACAAAAAAACACAATACAACACAAACAACGCAACACAACGCAATAAAACACAACACAGCGCAACACCACAAAAAAACAACACAACGCAACATAACATAACACAACATAACACATCACAACGCAACACAGCGCAACACCACACAATACGACACAGCACATATGTCTCCAAATGAAAGTAAACAATTCACCTGAGTGTATGCCAATCCGTAACTGAAGTTGCTGGTCCGGTTTATGCCTCACTCTAAAGTTAGTCATTGCACTAAGAAGGTCTAATGACATTTTTGCTATTTCGCCAGCGTGTCTATTTTCAATGCGACTAGGAAGTCCAGAAACTACCATATAAGCATCACCGATGGTTTCAACCTGCAGATGACAAGAGAATATTGATGTTAAAGGGCACAGAAAAGAATCACGGGTAGAAGGAAGATAACATATAGTATACCGGAAGAGGAAGTGAACTCAACGGAAATTAACAAGAATGGAGAACAGGAAGTATTGACTTGTGGCAAAAATTGTGGACAGCAAACAGAGAAAGGAAATGAAGAAAACGGAAATATTTCAGAGGAAAGAAGGTGAAGGAAAATATCAGGCAGACACTTAAATAGACTTAATTGTAAACAGGAAGGGGAATTTCATAAAGGGAATTGAGCCAGAAGAGGGAAGGAAGAGGATTAAATCACATCATTATTTTCAAGGAAGGAAGAGGAAGATAACTGGCAGGAAAATATCGTAAATGTGAGAAGATTTTAACGTGAACCGGAAGTGGGAATAAAGAGGATGGGATATAGAAACAGGGACAAAGAAACAGAAAAGCTATCTTTTTATACTCTGATAACTTGTAATGGGACTGGGAACAATGAAATTTCCTTTCAAACAATCACATTGACGCAGGCTGCTTTCTATCAAGCAGCATCAAACAAATATTTGGTAAATAGAAAAGCGATGATATAATTTAATCCATTGATTTACATAATGCTAGTATGGAGCTATTTACATACAATTTATGTACATGCTAATTTAGGCCTACTTCACAAAATTAACAATCTAGAATTAAAAATGAATAATTAATCATAAAATGTAATGAAACGATCAGTTAATTAATGAATGAAATGAAATTGAAGATTAAAAAGTTTCTGAAACCTCATACTGAGTTTTGAATCGAGGGATGTTTTTATAATATAGAGGGCTGTGATTGTACATACCTTATAGACATCGTGGCATTCAACGATCTTGTCAAAGCATGTATATAAGTCGTTTAAAAAGTCAACGATCTGAAGAAGAAAAAATTAGAATTTTTTTAAATTGTATTCCTCTTTAAGTAACCGATTTTTGGAAGGTCGTTTGCTGCACTGCATCATATCAGTAAATTTCTTTCCCTTTTCTATTTCTTTTCATTTATTGTATTTTATTTTAATTTATTATATTGCTCTTTATCTAATATAACTTTAACTCATTCGACTCCAATCCAATTCACTACTTGGTTCTAGTCGAAGTTGTGAAACTTTAATTCCGAATCAAGGAAACTTTAGAAGCATAAATTGCATAGAATAGAACACTGACCCTAAAACATTCGCCAAGAAAATAATAAAATTCGAAATTCCACTGAAATGGATAAAAATTCGATACTTACTTCAAATGGGTTGCTCTCTGACGCCATTTTTGTAAAACCAACAATATCACTGAAGAATATCGTTACCATGTCAAAGCTCTCAGCTGTAACACGTTCACCTCTCTTCAGAACTTCAGCAACTGGTCTGCTCAGAAATAAACTCAAGTTTAGTAGATTCATCGATTGCTTATGTCCTTTGTAAACAGCAAAGTCGAAAATAATGCTGTGATTCTATCTGGTCTAAATACCATTGAATTATCAGCTCGTCTTATTAATTGGATGGTGCATAATCTGGCTTTTTTACCTCAATTCATTCTATCTCAACATTTTGCTGAAAATAATGGTTTGAGCTAGATTGAAGGTGAAAGTTTCATTCAAGGATTGGCCTAGATTTAGGATAAAAAAATAAGGTAAGATTAAGGATTAGGGTTTGGTGTAAATTTAAGGTTATGATTTGATTTATGGTAAAAGTTCAGATCAAGGATCAGATTAGATTAGATTCAAAGATTTCGAGTTGAAGTTTGGGTCAGGGATTGGATTAGCTTCAGTGATTTAGGGTCAAAGTTTAGGACAAAGATCAGACTAGATTCAGGATTAAAGTTTGGGTCAGGGATTCGATAAGATTTAGGATTCAAGTTTAGATCAGGGATTGGATTAGGATTAGAGCTAAGTCTTAAGAATCGAGGCTTTGGATTACCTCGGAAGCATACTGTAAAGCAACTGATCTGTTTTCAGTTTTTCATCCTCAAGTTGCCTTGTTCTTTCTGCAACTAATTCTTCCAGATTATCCGTGTATTTCTCCATCATGCTTATCATATTATCAACCATGTTCATATTTCTATAAAAAGAAAGAACAAAGAAGTTATACAGCACTAATACGATGTAATGTAGTTTGGAAGTGGAGCCTTGCAGAGGTGAAAATCGCAGAGCAACACCAATAAGGACACTATTGACTATATAAGCAAATTTCCACTCCTCACCATAGAAAAAGGAAGCTAACCAACAAAAAAAAGCGAACAAATAAGCAAGCAATCGAGTACATGACCAATCAAGCAATCGATCAAGTTGGCTTACAAGCTACCAAGCAAGCAAATGAACGAGCACACACTTAATCGAGCAGGAAAGCAAGCAAGTAAACAAGCAAGGAAACAGGCTAGAATGCAGGCATGTAAGCAATCGAGCAAGTAAGCAAGTAAGTGAGCAAGTGAGCAAGCAAGTGAGCAAGAAAGTGAGCAATAGGGCATGTAATCGAGAAAGTGAGCAGGCAGCCTAGCTAGAATGCAGTCATGTAAGCAATCGAGCAAGTAAGCAAGCAAGTGAGCAAGTAACTGGGCAAGTAAGTCAGCAAGCTAGTAAGCACGTGAGCAATAAGGCATGCAATCGAGAAAGTGAGCAGGCAGCCTAGCTAGAATGCAGTCATGTAAGCAATCGAGCAAGTAAGCAAACAAGTGAGCAAGTAACTGAGCAAGTAAGTGAGCAAGCTAGCAAGCAAGTGAGCAATAAGGCATGTAATCAATTAAATGAGCAAGCAGCCTAGCTAGAATGCAATCACGTAAGCAATCGAACAAGTAAGCAAGCAAGCGAGCAAGCAAGTGAGCAATCAATCAAGAGGCTTGCCAGCTAGCAAGTAAGCTTTGCATTGTTTCATGTGTTTGCATTTGGTTCCTTGTGTTTACAATTATATGCACTTACTTTCCACCATTGATCTTCTTCAGTGTTTTCATAATGTCGTCAAATCGTGGTCTTTGTGCAATATCTTCATTCCAGCAACTTCTCATAAGTTCTTGGTATGGCAGCCGCCCTGTTTCATCGGGAATTTGCGGACGAAATGGCGGATATTCGCATTTCGTTACTCGACATACGATCTCTAAAATAGATAAAAGGTCATTTTTAAAAAATCATCCTTTGAGAGAAAACTTTGGGATTAACGATGAAGTGCACGGAAACTACGAGGCCACACTAGTCATTTTAAGTTCTTAAGATACACCCAAGTCTTTTCCATGAACAATTACTTCAAGTTTTGTTTGAAAATTGTGCGATTTCAAGGCTTCAGTGAAATAAAACCTACCTTCAGGGGCCATGTATTCATGTGTACTATATGGAAGATCTCGGAGCAAGATTTCTTGTAATATGATGCCATAACTGTACACATCTCCTGGCTGTGAGAGAGCGAGGCCAGGATCGCGGAGATGTTCTGGGGCAGCCCAGAATAATTCTAGGATACAATCAAAGCAGAGATGATGTTTTTTATCGAAATAAGGATTGATTTGGTCCAGAGGGTAATTTAATTTTTGATTTTATTTCAATTATCGTTTAAACACGTATAGCCTTACAGCAAGATTAAAAACAATATCAAAATACTTCAGCAAGCAAGATTTCTGCTAGTGTAGAGGCATTCTACGACTGTTTTCAATGTCCTTTAATGCAAAGTGCACACGTTAAGATGCATCATATAAATGAAATTGCTGCTTTACCAATGGGTCTGGTTTGGGCCTTGTTGGTCCAGAATGGTTCAACAACTAATTAATTTGTAGTAGAAATATTTGATATTGTGGAATTCGTGTATAAAGATTGTAAAAATTGAAAATAAATTAAAAAGACTCACGTCTGTAACGGTAGTCGATGCCTAATTCTGCTGAGGGTTTTTGTCCCGCTTTGAATTTCACTAATCCAAAATCGGTGATCTTGCAAACAAGTCTGCTATCGATAACAACATTGGAAGATTTCAAACAGCCGTGAACTTTGATTTCAGAGCCATGGAGGTATTGCATACCCTAAAAAGGCAAAAAACTTTACCCAAATTTGCTGTATTGCGTGTAGTGAAAGTATGGTAGAAATATCGAGACAAAGAATATGAACAGGTAAATATTGACGTATTTTATTTTAAACGGAATAGCTTAAAGTAGTTATGTATTTTCAGCCACAATTTAAATCTCAGGTGAAAAAAGTATTGATTTTATTCCGAAAGATAAAGCCCACGGAGGATACAGGAACAGCCAAAAAAGCTTTTGTTCATAAATTGCCCCTGTTATCTTTCTCTTGTTTCGTAGGCCACGACGCAAAAAAATTAATGATCTGTGTTTTCTTTTCTTTTCTTCACTCTTCAAACGTAATTTACTCCAACTTAATTTTTACAAACATATCTATATACTAAGTGTTTTAATTAAATATAGGGTAAAAGGAAGGGTGGAATGAGTGATGATCCCAGTGAAAGGAAATGGTATAGGTCTAATAATGGTGAGAGGTATGCGGTGATGTGCGTGAAGGGGAAAGGGAGGAAATCATGAGGAATGAATTAATGCTAATGTATGGCAGAAAGAAAAACAAGTTGCTTAATGAATGGATGAAAGAAAAAGTGTGTGAGGTTACTACAGTTTAAAATACAGGGTAGTTTAGTTTTGTTAAATCCCAAACATTATCATTTAAAATGTCTTCATACCCTTGCAATATCAAATGCCATAGCCATCTGAAACATCCAATCAAGTTTCAAACTAGAATTGTGAAGAACGTCCTGAAATAAGCATACAAGAATCATTTCTTTAGTTTTATAACAATCAGAGTATGGTTCATATAAAACGAGGTTGATATGAAAAGAGATAAATTTAGAATGCGGTAACTATGAAACAAGGTTAATAAATTATGAGGTAAATGTAAATGTGGTAAAGTTTAAACATCTTTAATACAAAATAAGCTTAATATAAAGCAAGGCTGATGTGAAATGAGGTCAATATAAAACGAAGTTAATATAAAACGAAGTCAATGCAAATCGAGGTCAATATAAATTGAGGTTGGTATAAAACGAGGTTGGTATAAAACGAGGTTGATATAAAACAAGTTTATACAAAATGGGATGAATGTAATATGAGGTTGGTATAAAATGAGGTTAACGTAAAACGAGGTTAATATAAAAAAGATGTAAATACTAAATTTCAGCTCCTTACGATACTCACTTGCAAACTTCCCTTATTGCAGTACTGCGTCAAAAGAAATATGTTCTCAGGCTCAATACAAGCACCAATAAATGGATTAACATTTGCATGCTGGCAGTCACAAGCCTGGATGAATAGGATAAATTGAATTAAAAAACATCGAATATACGGTTCACATTTGGTTGCAGAGCATTGTAGAGTGTTGTAGAGTGCTGTAAAGTGTTTTAGAGCATTGGAAAGTGTTGTTAAATGTTCTAGAATGTTGGAAAGTGTTATAGAGTGCTTGGAAGTGCTGGGGAGTGTTGTAGAGTGTCGTTAAGTGTTGCAGAGTGTTGCAGAGTGTTACAGGTTGTCACATGGTGGTGCAAAATGATTCAGAGTTCTTTTTAATGGTGCAGAGTGTTTCAGAAAGTTGCACAGCATTGCAGAGTGTGATAGAATGTCACAGAAAGTTGCAGGTTGTTGCAGAGACTAGTAGCATGTTACAGCATGCCGCGAAGTGTCGCAGAAGACTACAAGAGAATGATGCAAAGAGTACTGCAAGAAATTAGGAAATCAAAGGGGTGTCGATTTGTTCTACGTACCAAGTGTGAATGGATAAAAATTATAGTTCTGACAATTTCACAAGTTTTCACAAGTTTATTGATAATAATTTCACGTACATATTTCAGTTCAAGCAGAACGGCTCTTGTTAAATCAATGTTGTCTTTGTTGATTCTTTTCAGTGCAACAACTCTTGTCTAAAAGGGAAAATATTGGCTGAAATGGAATCATATCCATGCTTATCCTGTTCTGTCCTCGCTTATCCTGTATCGTGCTGTCCTATAATCCCCTGTCATTTCGTGTCATTTCCTGTCCTACCCTGCCCTGCCTGTCCTTTCCCGTCCTGCCCTGTCCTGTCCTATCCTCTTCGGTTCTGTCCTGTCCTGTCCAGTCCTGTCCTGTCTTCTCCTGTTCTATCTTGTTCTTACCTGTCATGTCCAGTCATGTCCTCTCTCCAATTCTCTCTCCTCTTTCCTTCCTCTCTCGCATTTTCTCATTCCATGATCACTTTTCTCGGTTTCTTTTGTGCCCACATCAATAAAATTTCACACAGGAACATCCCTTTTCCTTAGAGCAACGCAATACATACCCCATAAAGTCCAATTGATGTAAACACCTGCCCATGTCCATCTTCAACTGTTCCACTTGTGAAGGAATAATTTGATCCCATCAACGAAGGAAACTGAAAAAGAGGAGAAAGCAATCAGGGTTAGCAAGAATTCTCCTATTTTAGAGGTATTCTACTACTTTTTTTAATGTCCTTTAATACAAAATGCACACGTAAAAGTATCTAACCAGAGATCTTCGGCTAAGTCCACCAGCATTTCTGAATTGTATATCACAAAGATGGACTTTCCATTGTTGACTCATAAGTATGCGTTCAAATTTCTTTCTCCTGGGAATACAAAACAAGATCGTATATTACTGGCCTATTAGCCATCCAAATTACACTTAGAAAATGTGTCTAGAAGGTCAATTTATTGAAAACAAGAAAATTAGAATGCAACAACCCCCTAGATATCAGCATATAACACCATTTTTGAATAAGGAGGGCTCCTTAGCTACGGGGGTATGACTTAATTTTTTCTTCAACATCTCTTCAAGAATTTCACATGATCTGCTTCGTTTTCAACTTGTACTTGGAATTTTTAACCACTAATATAGGATGAACATGAGGATATTTCTTTGGGAGAAAAGTAGCCTTGGTTAGCCATCAGTCTATTTTGGCTCCAGTTCTCTTTATCTATTTTATCCAAATAACTATTGCTGAAAAAAATATATCGTTGATGAATAATTTCACAAGTTTGGTGTTTCTATACTTTATCTTATTCACAAAAATGAACATCATTATTTTTGACACAAAAAGGCAAAACATTTTACAACGCAGGTTGATTCTAGATCTAATTGATATGGGTTGGTACGAACCTTTTCTGCACAAGTAGAATAACCAATGCAAACAACAGAAGAAAGAATGAGAATATACCAATCAGGATATAAATCCAACGCTCTAAGAGAACATGAGATTAAGAAAAGTAAAATAAAGAACAAAATAGCAGGCTGCCTATTGGATTTTTGAAGAGTATGTGCAGCGATGTTTGCAAACAATACGTAATAGGAAAACGCAAAGCGGCAGAAATACGAAGCAAATACGACAAGATTTAAATCATAATTTGTTATAAGTATTTCGCCTTGGAATACGGGCTTCTTTAGAGTACTGTATAGAAAAAATGCAAATTGATTATATTATATTATATTAGAAAGAATAAAAGCGGGAAAGGAATAATAAATTAATAGATAAATAAGTGAATGAATAAATGTATGTTTGACTAAGTGAATAAATGTATGAATGAATTGTTAGATGAATGAGCAAAAGAAAGAATAAATGTATGAATGGGTGGGTGAATGAATGAAAAAAAGAATGAATGAGGGAATGAATGAATGAATAAATGAATTAATGTACGGATGGATGAATAAATGAATGAGTGAATGAAAGAATTAATTAGTTAATTAATTAATCAATTAATGAGTGAACTAAAAACATGCATATGAATAAATAAGGACCAGGTGAACAGAAATGATCTAACAAATAAAAATAAATGTAAGTAAGCACTTACTATCAGATTCAATTTTTTTAATGCATAGCTCTCCTTGAAACCCGCAGTAAGGTCGGCCTAGCGGTGCCTTGTTTGTATTTCCAGGCCATAAAAGAACTGTCTCATTCAGTAACTGAAGTTTCTTTTCTAAGCTGAAGTAATTAAAAACACGGTGGTATCTGCCATTTTGAATATTTTTGAATTGCAACGCTGAGGACCTATCTCCATATTGATCAATCACAACCCTTCCAGATGCACCTGCAAAAATTCGCATTGTCAAACCTTGCACTCCCGGTTCTAATATAACTATGCAGTAGCATCTCATATATTTCGCCAATTTGAAGGGGGTCCTAGAACGATGGCGTTGGAGCAATAAGCCTCACAAATATGTAAGTTCAGACATTGAAGGCATAAGCTACTGTAAGCTTTCACCAATTCCGGCTGGAGGTCAGTTGGTCATATGGCCCGTTCAGAGATAGGGTTAAGGAGTATTTACAATGTATCAGGGGCAATACTTATGACTCGTGTTGGGTGCAGGAGCTGATATGATGGGGCATATGTTTTAAAAAATTGTGAAATTAAACAACACCTAGAACACTCTATAACATTCTCCAACACTCTACAAAACTTTGCAACATTCACACATTTTACAACATACTTAAATATTCTGCAACATTCTAAGAAACTCTACAACACTCTACAGACTCTGCAAAACTCTGAGGCATTATATAATATTTTGCAACATTCTACAACACTCAACAACACTCCACAACACTTTGCAACAGTCTAAGGCATTCTACAACATTCTGCAATATTCTACAACACTCCGAAACACGTTGCAACACTCTGTGGCATTCTATAGCACTTTGCAACATTCTACAACATTTTACAACACTTCACAGCATTTTGCAACAGTCTAAGGCATTCTACAACATTCTGCAACATTATACAACACTCCACAATACTTGCAACACTCTGAGGCATTCTACATTATTCAACAATCTATTACATCATATAGCATTCTACAATACTTTCCCAGACATTGCAACAATTTGCAGCAATCATAAACACTCTTACAACACTCTGCGATAGTCTATATCACTCATCAACAGCAATCTGCATCATTCACCAACACTCAGGTACATGGAAGCCAGGCATAATGCATAACGTGTGTACGCAAGTCACTTACCTTGAAATGTGGTGTTGAATATATTATGCATAATTGCTGTCCCATTGCGTAGATCATGGCCTTGCGTTAGTGTCTTGTTGGCTGCGTATGCGTAAAGAAAGACAGCGTCGTGAAGCAAGGCAGCGTAAAGCTCAACCTGAAACAGGAAATTATACCGTATATCTAAGTTGAAACTTGATAATAACAGCATTTAATGATATCTAAGGTTCAAGATGAAGTGAACGAAATGAAATGAAATGAAAATTTATGAAGAGGGAAGGATAGATGAACAAACAATTGAACAAATGAACAGACGAACAAGAAATGAACATACAAAAGAATTAACAATGGAATGAATGAAAAAATGGGCAAATAAATGAACGGTAGAAGGAAAGAATAAATGAACAATCAATCATATAAATGAACGAACGAAAGAATTAACAAACGAGCGAAAGAGGAAACAAATGAACGATCAGGCAAAATTTACAATCTTTAAAGAGCCAATTTTCACAACTTTTTTAAATCTTTTACGATAATTCTGCATTAGGATATATCCTTTATTTGTTTCGATAACAGAATTTTCTTCAGTTTTTATTTAATTTCTTTTTCTGTATTTTATATACTAAACGTGTTTCGGTGTTTAGACAGATATGACGTTTTCACCGAAATTCACTTCAAAAGTTTCTTAATAACTCACATCTTCTTCTGGGTCCATAACTCGGTTAAAAGGAGATTCCACCATTCTTCGCCTCACCTCCATAGTGAAATTTTCATATTCTGCGGTGCGCGGTACGAACAAGCTAATGTCTAGTAGGCCTTCGTATGCTTTGCATGCCATGGCGTTCTCAGCCGCACTGCCGCTCGATGAATTGCAAGAGTCGCGGAGTAGATCGTACGTAACGAAAGCGTAGCCAGGATTAGTAAGGCCGACGGCCTGGGCGGCAAGCATAAGTCTGCGAATTTCGCCACCATAGCCTCCCAGAATGAAAACTGTAAGGAGAAACAGAAAATACATGACTGCCCGAAGTTACAAAGGATACCTTGCTTCTCTTGAACCATTCATCTCGGAGAGATGACACGACCCAGTGATCTTTAGCCAGAAATGATGATTTCCCATAGGGAGTGTTTCAAATTGCACAGAAGCAGGAAATGCTTTTGATCAGATTGCAAGAAGGAGAAGGGGGGGGGGGGTAATAAATGATGAAGCAATGACGCCTTCATTTGTTGAACTACAAATGAAAAAGATATTGAAGCCTTAGCCCTAAGGAGAAGGAGCTGGGGGGGTGTAGTTTCATGTTGAAGGCGTACGCACCACGGGTAAAGTGATCTATGCCTATTGCACTCGTATTCTTCTTGGCATTATCCCCATCACAAAGCTTTGGCATGTCTTGACATTTCTATCGACTGCTAAGGAGCAAAAGTATGAACTTGAGTGACCATGCCAACATATGGTCACGTCCAATCTTCAAAGCCCCCTCAGTCGAAAATATGCCTCTGGTGTCTCTGCCATGCGGTCCCTGCCAAGGATGTTAATACCGGATGTACTGCACTTTAACATTCATAAGGGTTCTTGGCTACAGCACCATCAACAAACCGCCCTTTGCAGTATAACAATTCGTCAGCAGTAGCTTTGGTAGCTATCCTAATAATAAAATCAGTCTAAATCGAAAGAGATGTTAATAAGCAGTGAAAACTTACCATGAGCTTGTCTACTGGCAGCTTTAAACAAATCTTTCAAATAACTGTCCGTAACAGTCTCATCATTAAAGTTCTGGAAGAACGACACGAAAAGATTGTTTTTCTCAACGTCACTACGGACACCGGCCATTATTGACGTCCATAAAAAATCCGTCGATGTAACAATGGCGATGCGATTCCAATTATAGAATTTCATAAGATTGACAATTATCTCGCCTGAGCTAGCGTACACGCCGACTGTCCGGGCGAAAAGCGGGAATATTTGTTTGTTGGACAGTTCTACTGAGCCGCAAGCGTATGATATTAGAGGCATGTTCCAGTGTCCGGCCAGATATCCGACTGCCTTACAGCCGTGAGAGCATGCCGGGCCGATTAATGCGTATATGGTTGGTTTCGATTTGGCGTACATGTCAACAGCTGCCGTAAGTGCGACGCTTTCCTCGCATTTGCTGTCCTGGTACGTGAACGACAAATTGTATCCTGGAAGGAGTGTCGAATTGGAATTCACCCGGTCG
Organism: Catostylus mosaicus; assembly: GCA_964019065.1. NCBI lineage: Eukaryota > Metazoa > Cnidaria > Scyphozoa > Rhizostomeae > Catostylidae > Catostylus > Catostylus mosaicus. Next base: position 4,795,485 of record OZ025201.1, on the reverse strand, counting down.
ATGGCTATGAGTAATCCGGATGCAAAACGCGGACCTGCATCCCAATTTTCTCCGGTCCACGGAATCAAAACACCAAGTTTAAGTTCGGTCGTGGTGTTCGTTGCAGTTCCGGATTGCCTCACAAACAGGAACAGCAAGAAGAAGAAAATTGCGATCCTCGTAAATTCTTTTTCGACGCGTGTGTCTTTCGAAATCGGCATTACGGCGCTGAAAGTTTTCGACCGGATCTTGCAGTAACTTGTGTGCAAAATCATCAATTGAAAGACGTCAAATTTTAGCAAACTATCACTTTTTAAGCATGGTAAAATCAATTTCCTGGGCGGTAGGATCTCTTTCGCAGCACATTTACAATATTATAACGAGGCTAGCTTCAATATGAGACTGGTCCTCTAGAGGCCTTTAAACCAAAATGGCTGCTATTAAAGTTCTCGCCTGACGTGAAAATTTGCTTTCCCTCCTTTTGTCTCTTCCTATGAAAATGTTAATACCTCAAAGTCTGGCAGATTTTGCCTCAATGGGCTAAGAATCCTCCCAACATCCATTTTGAAACTCTAACATACAAAATGAACATCCAAATTCGCTCCTATCAAATCTTTCAGTTCTACAAAAATAGAATATAACCGTGATATAAACTATGTATCTACTTAATAAATAAATGCAATATATAGTTAATAATGACTTATCAATACAAACTAACCGATATAGCGAATGATAGTAGAGATAAAACTTGAATTAAAGTAGATATAACACGTACAGTTGCTGCCATTCTAGCAACGTATTTCCGTTTTAAATTTAGTAAAAGAAAATCTCATAATAAAATGTTTTCAATGCATATACGCACAGGCTATGTAAGAAAAAAGCCTTGTATGTTCAAAGCATTCAATTTTTGCTTCAAAGACCTGCGTAAATATTGTTAAATACGATATGGAGTTATTGCCCTACCTAACTGCCATACTATCAAGAAATTCTATATTGTTAACGAAAATAAATGTTGATTTTTCGAGCCATACATCAATGTTTCTCCTGTTACCAGCCTTATTGATAATAGTTCAACAAACAGTACTAAGCAGGCCTGGATATAATTGGAGGCAAAAGTTTTTATGGGAGGTTTTCAGTTTATTAACTAATATAGCAAAGTAGACCAGTTTCTTATAAGAAACAAGCGTGCACATTCTTAACTCAGAGAAACTCGGTACTGAACTCTCTCTTCAACATTTTGCAAAGCTGAGTACTACTTTCTTATAAACCACTTTCTTATAAAAAAACAAGCGTGTACTTTCTTAACTCAGAGAAACTCAGTACTGAGCTTAACTTCCTAAACTTTCTACTTACACGCTTGTATGTTATGAGAAAATGGTTAACAAGGAAGTAGTTTTCAACTCCTTAAACTGTTAGGAATGTTTAATACTGAGTTTTCCAAACCTAAGAAAGAGCACGCTTGTTTCTTAAGAAAAGGTCGTTTCTAAGAATTGTTCAACCTATTTTTATAAGAATCAGCATGCTAATGCAAATGAAAGATATGGCCAATCCCAGATTGCAATTTGAGGACATGCCAGATATTCTTTTATTAGAAACCTTTTGCTTTCTACCTGAAGTTTGAGAACTGGCAATGCAACAATATAGTTGAGAAATTTTTACACACGAATTTGAACATTTGCCCAGTGATTGACCACTAATTAACATAATTAACTACTTAAAATTAATATTAAATCTACGTCATCGATGACAATTTTCTTATAATGAGATTTCATTGAAAAATAGAATGAAAATTAACAAACACATTAATGTTAATCATCTTGTTTGTTATATGTTTTTGTCTTTATAATCAATGGCCGGGCCCTTGGGGTGTATAGGGGGCTAGTGCTCCCTCTCCAATTTTCTGAAAATATGGTAATATAGATTCGTGAAAAGATGACAGGCAGAGGTTTGCCATTATCAAGTTTCATTTCGTAGTCAAATACAGTCTTGCGAATTAAACCCAAAAGAGATTTGACCGTTCTAAACTATCTTAAAACAGTATGATTGCGCTCAGAAGGTTGTGTTCCAAAGAGCAGTGAAACGGTCGCTTCCTCTTGCGGAAAAATAAGAGCTTGAACTGGTGAAGAAGGCAGTTATGAGTTATGCTGCCTATTCTAACTACCATATTTTTTTCTGTATTTAGGTTAAATAGTTGGTTCTTATCAGCTCACTTTTCTAAAGAGTACGAGTTATTATCAATACACACCAAATATTATTATTACTATTATTTATATTATTCCAAATCTTAAGGGCGTGGCCAGACCCTAACGATCATCTTATCCCTCCTTCATGGAGGCTTTCGCCACCGCTGAGTATAATAATATCAACATCTCAGATGTCATATCATATTATTATGTAATCAACTTTCTAGCTCACTCTCCAATGTCTTATTAGAAACTGAAACCACACCTCTTGTTTGCGTAAAAAAGCGTCAACATCTGTCGATTTTGTCTTGAAGCAAATTTATTTCCTTAATTTTCTGTCTCAGAACCGCCCCATTCAGCACAAACAAATTTGTCGATATCAACCGTACAGGTTCATTATTATCCGAGGGCGTTTCTTGCACAATAGTCGATAACATTTGCATGGAATATTTGGACTAGAGATACCTGTTCAAATCAGGAAAACACAATAAATTGATTCATTACCTAAACACCGTTTCAAGGGCCGTAGCTAGATATCCTTGTTATGATGAACTTGCCGACAAATGGGCGTACAATACTTTTTTTGCCAGCAGGTAAGCAGAATTTGGCGATGAAATACTCCTCTTCGGCTAAAAACACCATGGTTTTGAAAAACGTTTTTCCCTAGGGGGAGGGTGTCACACCCCTCGTTCCACTTCATTTACGGCCCTGAACGCTCCAATTTATACTTATACGGAGGAGGAAAGAGCGGAATTCGCTGCGGAGGCTGCACGCAGTCTAATTGAAACGCAGTTTGGGGCACCTTGGTCGGAGAGCCCCTTACATTGACAACTACCCCCTACTTTTTTGCCAAGGTGGTGCAGGAGATTCCACTAAAATCGATAAAATACTGGTGGTGCATTTTCTGAGAAATTCTGGAGGATAAAGAAAGACGACTTATCTGCATATATTGCCCAGAATATTAGTTAAGAGAGCATTAGGTGCTAAAATCACGGAAACTAACCTGTAAAATTTGTTACCAATCTTTCTTGACTTCCTGTTCTCTTCAGTTGAAAATACGATCTTTCTGTGCTTGTTAAAGTTAATCTGAGAAAATTGAAGCATGTTTGAGAGAGTTGTTCCCTAGCAGCGGTATCATGCAACATTAATGAGAAGAGTCGATGCTATGAGAATATCGTTGATCTCAGCACTCAACGGAGATGGATTTACTATGTGGATGAGATAATCACGAAAAAAAACCTAAATATTTTAGCATAAATACTCCTTTTTCCCTGTGATTATGATAGCGACTGTGGTGTTTTGTTTTTGTGTCACGAAATCCTTCGATCAAATGGCAGAAAGTGTTGAAAAAGACAAAAGTTGTGAATAATTTACGGAGAATGATATTTGATAATTCTTGTTGTGTCAAATTCGGCGATGGATAATGAATTGCATTGGCTTTGCTGAGCCTAGAATTTATAGAAAAAAGGCGACACAGAAAATGCCTGAAATATTGAGAAATGATTTGATCTAGGAGTGCATTTGAAGGGGGAAGCATTAAGGCTGCGGGGAAACCTTCTGCAAATGCTAGGGCCGCACATATAAATATGAATATATATATAAATTGCACATAATTATGATAGGAAATTCCGACGATAAAAATATAACAAGTCAGTAAAACCGGAGGCAAAACACCACAGAAAAAACTTGATTTTGTCACACTTAGGGATTTGCCTAACTCTTAAACTAAGCAATATAAATATATTTCGATACTAAAAAGAGAAGATTTTAACTTTTGCAACGTTTCGATTTAAATATATATATATATATTTATATACCGTTTATATACCGTAAAATTTCAACTTTTAAACATTAGCCTTCACCGTTGCATATTCACATGCCTTATCTAAACAGATATATGAATGAAGAAATCAATTATTCAATCATCAATCAATACATATATAAATGAATGAATAGATAAATGAATAAATGGATAAATAAATGAATTAATGAATAAATGAAAAAATTAATGAATAAATAAATGTATAGATAAATAAATAAATATATGAATGAATAGTTAAGTAATTAAATAAATAAATAGACAAATGAATAGAGAAATGAATGATAGTTATATAAATTGATACATAAGTAAACGGATAAATAGATGACTAAATAAGTGAATAAGTGAACAAAAAGATAAATAGATAAATGAAAAAATAAATGAATAGATAAATAAATAAATAAGTACAAATAAACAAATTCGTGGCACTGTGCTCGTTACACTTGTAGAAACTGTTCATGCAAGGCTAACCATTAAGCTCTAACCAATGTATTATGCAATGAATGAGATAAATCATTCCGTCATTCTGCTGTTAAAAGCATTAAATGTTCCTTTTGTGAATCATTCCACTCGCAACACTGAACCATAATCAAAACAAAACTTAGTTTACAAATTGGCTACTACTTATACAAAACACCATTGCTTTCAACAGCATTTACTTTACACTGTAAGTCGCCATTATAATGGATTTCTGGCAACTATTTGTTCCAAATAACCTAGCCAGACCCAAGCGCACGTAGAAATGCTTTAAGATGGCATTGGAAGCCAGAAGCCAGAAGGTTCAAATGGGAGGGGGGCCAAATGGGGGGCCTCTTTCTCTACCGACCAAACAAGAACGCGGTGAAGACTGTAGATAAAAGAATGAAAGGGTTTTGTGAACGGCGCAATGGCGGTGAGCTATTTCTCTGTTGTTATTGCTCAAAACTGTTGGAAAAGAAACAATTATATGTTTTCCTGTTTCCAAAGGGGGGCGATGGCCTCCACGACTCCCCCCTGGCAACGTCCCTGCGTTGGAGTCATGGAAAGAAGAAGAAATGCTGTTTAGACTTGGAAACGAACGACAAGAGGAAAAATTTTGTGCGCATGTTTAGCTTTTTCGGCTTTTGTCTCCCTGATTTAATTTTAAAGGTTTCGGGTATTTAGACGTGAAAAATATCAAAATCGACAAATACCAGCAGTTAAATTTATGTTAAGATTAACATTTCTACCTTCAGAGCCTGTATTTTCCCTAGTCAAAAGGAAATAGATGTTCCAGGAACCCTCTGCTCAAATGAGGAGTCGTACAAATAAAGCAAAGGTTTGGAGAGTTCTTTGCAAAAAAATGAATGGATAATCGTCCAACAAAAGAACCTAAAAAGTCTCGTGACTTTCAAGAACCCAAAAAAGTCTTAAAACTTAGCCCCCTCGTCGGGGAGTGTTAGCCTCTCTCTCTTTAAGTAGTTTGTTTTAACTCGTGTGCATTAATATTTACAAACATCAAGTGGTATTTTGACTATCATATTTAACTTCCTCGTTAGACTTTTCCGTCGGAAGCTCTGTACAGTTCCATCGTATGTTATGCAAAATGTAACGATTTGACGTATTTATTTACCTTAAATTCTACCCCCAACACTACTTATGTCAATGACTTCTAGTGGATATAAATAAAATTAACGTGCGTCCAGCTACGATGTTCGTCTAGCTACTTATAAGATTTAATTCCTTCTTGCTCCGTTGGTTTTCAGTAACCCCAACTTTGCAGTTTGAATCTTAACAAGGAAACATGTACCTATTAAGGATTCGAAACACTTTACCTAAGGCTTGACGTCTTTGTACAACTGTTTCTTCAAGGCTAGAAGATCTTTCTAGCTTCCTCACCAAAAAAATTCCTCTGTCCTTCGTTCGACTCAAATAAAAATTCCTCTCCTTCAAAACTCAGATAAATGCGTTTTACCCAAGGAAAGAGGAATTTCCAATTCAATGGCTTTATCTGTGATGACTCATTATATTCTCCGGACTCTTTTTAACCGAACAGACAAGCAAAGATTCTGTATCTGGTCCCAGCCTTGACCCCATGACCGCTATGGTTAGGGCTGCAGCTAGATGTTTTTTTTTCTCGGGGGGGGGGGGGGGGGGGGGGTGGTGTCCGGGACGATTTGCCGACAAAATGGGCGTAAAATTCCTTTTTTGCCGACAGGCTAGCAAGATTTACCAGTGAAATCTTCCCTCATGACAAAAATCTTTCATTTTTCCAAAAAGATGGTATATTTCAGTACTCAAACCTCAAAATTTTTGTAGGAGTCAAAGGATTTCTGAGCACACACTTTCTGAGCAGTCCTGAGATTGCAGCGCCCAAACTTTCACGGCAATTTTTGGATTTCATTACTTCAATTTTCCAAGAAACTTGTGACTTCATCTTTTACACTTTCTTTGAAACCCTAGGATTTCGAAGCTCAAACGTTCTTGGAAGGTACGAAAATTCACAAATTTTTACATTACTCTTTTAAAAGCACAGTAACGAACTACATAGTTGATTAAAAAATAGATTTGGCAAAAAGCCTTACTTTACTTTCCTTCATATGAACAATTCAAAATTAAGTGAAATCCCGTTAACTCGGACCCTCAGGAGGAGGACAGCAAATTCATCCGACTTAATGCATTTCCGACATATCTGACGTCTTGATGAGAAGTCCGTACGACTAAGCGAATGTCTGCAGGACCGTCGAGAGGGGGGGTAACCAGGGTAGTTACCAGGGGGCCCGGGGCCTTGAGGGGCCCCGTAGAAAATAAGGATATTGGCTATGAGTTTTCCTGTTATGGTTTATAATTAAAACATTGACGATCATAATATACTTCTCTGGAAGCCGAAAAATTCTATTGCACTTACTTACATCCAGGACCGTCGAGAGGGGGGTTAGGCGGGGTCGGAGGTCCGGGGCCCGCAAAAGTTTATTTCGGTAGAAAAATTGATTGCCCACTGGGGCCCGGTGCAATGAAATACCCCGGGGCCCGCACTGGCTCTCGACGGCCCTGAATGCCTGAGTTACCCAGGGTCCGTGTTAACAGGAATCTACTGTATATAAACTGTTATCAAGATATATATATATATACCGGAACATGGACTATAAAACTCAAATCGCAGAGCCATCAGCTAGTGGAACATTTTACATATTCCGGTTTATATACCTTGCCAATGTGCACCTGCCTTTATTTCTAATCCGGAAAATCATCAAAGCAACGGCTAATCCAAAAATATCATCATTCCTAATTCTACCAAAATTCGTTTACTTCTTCATGAACTTCCATGTCCATGACTAATATATAAATAGCATTATGAAGGATATAAGTCTTAGCTAATGAAGAATAAGCAAAATAATCGATAATTTTTAAGCACAGATCGATTTTCCATGAACTAGATTTATCGTTTTTGCCATGGTGTTCCGCATTATCATAGATTTAAAGATTTATGTAATGTAAGATAAATAGAAAAGGCCGTTTTTTCAGCTTCTGCAACCAGATTTCTCCCAAAAATTAGTCAATCATTCTTTCTTAGTTAACTTAATGGTCTGCTCAGTTCTGCCATTAGTTTTGAAAAAGAAATCAAGGATAAAAATGATCCTGTAACTCTTTTAGCATTCCTATGATTTCAGTACTGAAACTTTTGTAAGACTTCTTAGTAGATATTTGTGATTTTTACATTCAATAGACCTTATAGATGATTGTTTGGATGTGTGGTTCAGGCGCAGCTCTGTAAGCCGGCGAATTGAGAGACACACCGCTTGAGACCACAAACCATTATCCCCAAGCCGTTCAGCCAACCCAGCTGTACATCCTTGCGAGGTCGTTAAAGGGGTGCGCAGAAGTAATCCTGAGAGCACAGGCCTTAGCGCCCCGGGCCCACATGATAGCTGCAAGAGCCCTAACATGGGTAAAAGATTATATTGGCTGGCTGGCTTGCAGGGCAAAATGTCCTGTTTCAAAGGGGATGTATACGATGAATTTATCGACAAAATTGGGCCTGAAATTTTTTATTTGCTGATGAGATACTCTTCCATGACCAGAACACCCTGCTTTTGAGACACAATTGTTTCCCGGGGGGGGGGGGGAGGGGGCTATCACATCCTCCTCACCCCACTGTAGCTGCTTGCGACCATTTTAAGCAGATCAAAGGAAAGATCCTTGTTAATTGCCATCTACAAATTTAAAGGTTAAATGCATTGTTTTCCAAGTTAAACGATGATTTCTTAATACTGCTGCCCTTCTAAGGAACTGAAATTTTTTCTGAAAAAAACACATTTTTGCATTCTAAATCCAATGTGATCAAATCTAAACGACTTCTTCGTACGATGGCAGACCGAAACAAGATCGGATAGAGGTGTGCTTACATTCGAAGGACCTATCCGTGCATCTTTGGGAAAGGGGGGGGGGGCTTATTACCCACTCTCGTATACCCGAGTGCTTAAAAATGCCAAAAATGCATCCAGGCAACTAATTGCCTGAGTACACTGGGAGGATTAATGCCTCCGTAACCCATCAGCCAGTTCTAAAGATATACATTATCATCCCAAGAGGATTTGGCAAAAGACAAAATGCATGTAGGGAAGCCCTTGAGATTAACCTTTAAAATGTAAAGAAGCTCAAGATAATCCCCAATTGGATTAAACTCGATAAAGTGAAACGCACACATGCTTTGTCCACTTCAAATCTTTTTATCATCTTGGATTAATTTTATTGTAAAGATTTAGGTATTTTCACAATCTGAAAGGGCGTCAGATAAATGGCCTAAACGCTTGCCTGAGCAGATCACCCATTTTATCAGGCAGAAATTTCTGTCTGTACCAAATCTAACAGAATAACGCTTCAAGGTGAATCTGATGTTAAAATAAGTCCATGCCAGATATTAAGCCAATCAATTTTTTTCAGGCTGAGCTATTTGCACGCTTTTTTATAAGGAACTTTGCGATATAAAAAATGTGTATAACTTCAAGCATCAAGAACTAAAAAGCCGGTTCCATTCATTTACAGCCAATACTCTCAAAGATTGTTTGGTATTCGTGTGTCAAGTGCTTCCTTGAGTAGTTTCCGCATATGCTGTCTCGCATGTGCTTCTAGCACCTTTTTCCTGTTTCTATACTATTCTTATGGCGCTTGATATGCAGTGAAAATTAAGGAACTGTAAAGGAACTTTTTGTCTTACAATTTGATGATTTGAAGTCTACGAATAAGGAACTTTTGGAATTAGGCCTTGAGGTGGGTTCCTTATAAAGAAAGCTTGTACACCAATACAATGTTTCAGATTAAATGTTTACATGCAGAATCGACCCCCCATATCCTTTATATCAGAGTACCTTCTAGGTCTAAGAAACAAATTGACCTAACAGGAGTGAGTTCATCGAGTTTTATCCAATATAGATCTATTGGCTTCGGTTTAATCTAAATTATAGGACAAAAATTTAGAACTGCCATGTCGTATAAAAGACAGGAATGATATCCTAGCATAAATTGCAGACCCCGATACACTCACTTAGTCTAGGAATAAGCTCATTACTTTCCAAACTGAGAAATTGGGCATTCTTAAAACTGTCCTAATAAAAAGCGAACTTATTTTATCTATGTTACTTTTTGTATTTTAAAGAACTGAACAGTTTTCAGGGCATTTCATTAAAATAATTGAGCCTTAATTGACTTGTTCTGCCGGCGAGGTAAACGTTTATCCTTGCAATAGAACAAAACTTACTGTCTTGGATAAAAAACCCAGTACAGGACTTTGCCATACATCCAAAAAGCCTTTTTGTATTAACAACTTTCTTATAATAGTGAAAACTTGTACTACAGTAGTCTTAATGCTCAAAGCAAGTGCCGTGCTTGGGATATTGACCCAAATAGTCTCACCCTAAAGCTAAAAATAAGGTTAAATGCGGACGGGCAGTTCCTAGTATTCATATCAGCCTCAGTGCCACCTCAGTAATCTAACTTGTCAAGCATTTTGTACAGTACAAGAACTGCCTAATGCTTGTAAAATGAGTACAATTTCGAGTCAATATTTTTGCTCGAAAGGTCAACTACAGACAGTTATATCAACAAGAGATTTTCTCCTGTAAAAGCTGTTGCAAATGCCATGAAAAATGCCGGGTAAAAACTAGGTTTAATGATTACAAAACTGGTTTTTAACGAATGTACATGATTGCAGAAATATTGGGTTAAAATTCAAATTAGGCCATAAACTTACCTTTTTTCTAGAAGATTTCTAATTTCTCTTTACCAAAAAATGTCCAGCTTAGAACATCAAACACACGACTGCTTTTATTAAACAACACACGAAGGTCAAAAGCACGTCTATTGGTTTACTAATGTAATGGCATTTCAATGCCTGAATGCTTATGCATACAAAATGAATTCATTTGAATCGACGTATGGAGTGAAGACCGCAGATTAAATCTGCACTCTATTTCAATGGAAAAACAGTCGAATGCAAATAAATAAATGAAAAATCGTCCAAAAAACAATTCCACCGGCATGAGGCATTCATTAGAGAGAGAATAGCCCTGGCTTAGAACAGCTTAATCAAATAGCAAGATTAGGTGACTTTTTCTGCAGGGATATTTCATTGTCAGCTGTGATGATCGAGACTTTCGCCCGACATGAATTTCTATATGCGTTTCCGTGGAGCCACGACCTCCAAAAGTCGAACCAGACTTTAATTTCGCTCCGATTACAAGCAAAAATTGTGTTCAGGGGCTCCAAACAGATCAGTTTTAGGGGGATGTGCTTTCAAAGGACCGAATTTCTGCCACGTAGGACAGAATTTTGCGAAATAGCAGTTTTGCTAATATAACAAAAAAACCTTTTCTCAATAAATTGGAGAAGGATGGACTCTGCCCACTTATGGCATGATTTTGTAACTCTGCTTTGGACCGTAAAAACAGAAATAATTAAATTTCAGAGCCAGATCGGGGCCAGTTTATCGCAGTCAAATAGCAGCTGGAATCTCGGTTTTTATACATTGCCCTATTTGCTGAACAGGACAGGCTCAGAGGCGGGCGAGAGGTATGGGAAAATCAGGGAAGAGTCAAGGAAGAGTCAAGGGAGAGTCAAGGAAGATTCAAGGAAGAGTCAAGGAAGAGTCAAGGAAGATTCAAGATAGAGTCAAGAAAGAGTCAAGGAGGAGGCAAGGAAGAGGCAAGGAAGAGTCAAGGAGGAGGCAAGGAAGAGGCAAGGAAGAGTCAAGGAAGATTCAAAGAAGAGCCAAGGAAGAGTCATGTTGGGGTCCAGGAAGTGTCAAGGAAGATGTAAGTAGGGATCAAGCATTAGTCAACTAAAGGTCAGGGAAGAGTCAAGGAAGAGGCTAGCAAGAGTCTAGGAAAGGGCAAATGAAGAGATTGTCAAGGAAGAATAAAGACAGAATAAAGAAAGAGTCGAGGTATAATCAGAGAAAAGGAAAGAAAAAGCAGCCAGAAGTTAGTGAAGAATGAATGAACATTAGAAGGAATATAAGAAGGAGTTGAGGAGGAATCATGAAAGAAACAAAAGAGAATTAAAGTAAAAGGAGGAAGATCTGAAGAAGAATCAAAGAAGAAGAGTATAGGATGAAGCAAGGAAGATACAAGGATGATCAAATATAGATCGAGGAAGGATGAGTTACGACTCAATAATTAGGCAAGAAAGTTGCAAGGTAGAATCGACGTCCACCTCAATACCCTTGGGGGGTGCACTTTTAAATGTTGCCAACTTCTCTCGCTGCATACGAAACAAGTTTCCTTCAAGAATAGTGCAACTTCAAGTCAAGCTAGAAGAAAAAGGTTAATGTGAAAAAGGAAATTTTTATTTATAGTGACGGAAAACCCAAAGGAAATTTTCCAGCATTTTAAGGCATGAGATTACTTGGCAATTATTCCGACAAAGTAGAGCCACACCTCACATTGTTCTGTAATCCTCTTCAAATTAGTTGAAAATTGTTTAATGATTCATGATATTTTTTGAGTAAAAGGACGATCATTTTGTGCTACGTTCAAAGAGTTAAGCCTACGAACCAGATGGGCACCATAATACCTCTTGTAATGTTGGGTAGTTTTCATTGAGTTTAGATTTTGCTGTTTTCAAAACTCCAGTGTCTTGAAAAGCATTAAAATAGATTGTTTGCCAAACATATTGTCTTTCTTATGCGAAGAAAAAGCACGAGTAAGTGACCTGGTAATTTCAATGGAAAAGAGCTAGGTCAGTATAACTTAAATTATCTTCATTAAAGGAAATGAGTGATATCACATGAAGATACTAAGATATTATTGGTGGAGCGTACATTGATCACGTGAAGATACTACAACACTATTCTTGGAGCCTAAATTGATCACGTGAAGATGCTAAAATACCATAGCTATAATAAAAGCTAATTTAGGCCAACTAGAAAATTAAAATATAGTTTTATACACTGATTCATTATTAGCTTAGATAGTGAAGTACAATAGATAAACAACAAAATAATTTAGCATAAAAACAATAAAAAAAAGTTGAAATCAGATAAAGTCTAAGTTTGGGAAAAAAATTTGGCACAATCGGCAGCGGGAGCTCTCTCAAGACCAAGATTTGATTTTGTTTTTAAATTAAGTTACAACTTAAACCGTCGTGTTCTGTTATTAAGTTTTAATAAACAACTAAATAATTCAGCATAAAAACAATATAAAGTTTTGCACAATCGGCAGCTTTCTCAAGACCAAAATTTGATTTTGTTTTTAAACTAGTAAGAGATGTAAAGTAAGAGATGTAAATTCTTTGATAAATTGTGATGCAGTAGTTTAACATAGCTGCAGCGTACGTTAATCACGTGAAGATACTACAACATTATTCCTGGAGCCTACATTGATCACGTGAAAAATGCTAGAATATGATTGGTAGAGGCTAGATTGGTCACGTGAATATACAAGAATGTATTTGTGGAGCCTACCTTGATCATGTGAAGATGCTAGAATACTATTGCTTGAGCATTGTTCACGTGAAGACTGTAAACAGTATTTTTGGAGCCTATATTGATCATGTGAATACGCTTTCACCTCATTCGTGGAGCCTACATTGATCATGTGGAAATGCTAGAAGGTTATTCTTGGAACTTACATTGATCGTGTGAAGATGCTAGAATATCATTGCTGGAATCTACATTGATCACGTGAAGACACTTCAATGTTATATGATGATCTTGCATTTATCGTAGATTTAGAATTTTCCTCGTCCCGCTATATCGTATCATTGTACATTGCAAGAAATTGCAATGGCGCCCAAGTGTTTGTTAGCCATGCCCCTTAGGTGAGTGGGAAATTGGTTATTTTAGATCGATTAATTGGGAAATTGGGTAATTGGTTATTGGTAATTTGGTTATTTAACTCTATGAAACTGGACGAGAATACTAAACGAACGTTCCCCACCTACGCCAGATTCGAACCTAAGCAGAGATAATATATTGGATGTATTAAATCGTTAGCTAGTAATTCCAAAGTGTTTGAATTCTATATTTTATACAAAGGAAGAACAATATACGCGGTTTATTTGAGGCAGAAATCGTCTCAACAGTTTCCATTTAATTCGGCGTTACATTGTTGATTTGCACTTTGCCGTCTATTCTCCAAAACAACCCGACAAAGATCTGCCCGTTCTTGATAAAACACGACTTTTGTTTCTATTTTTATCTATTTGCACCTCAAGCTAATCTTTTAATTGAACGACAAAGGGGAATTATCAGTAAGCATGCTCAAAGTTCTTTCAGCGTCTGACTTTCCACAGAATACGAAAAGGTAGTATGATGACCCTATACCGAACAGAATGTACCGAGTTGTGGATCGAAGTAACGTGTGGCGGGAACTATCGTGTGCGATTGGCTGCTTGTTTTGGTCAAACAGCGACCAACCACGCTTTTTGTTGGGGGGGGGGGTTGCAAAGTTAAGACTTCCCGACAGTAGGGCGTGACTTAAGGGCGTGGTCAGCATAAAGAATGGTATATGTCTATCTTGCCTTATAAGCAGTGATTTTCCTTGGCATTAAAACTCTACTTCCTTTATCATAAACTTCTAAGCTATAATCTTTACGGGTTTTATTGTAAATAAGCCGAAAACGAAGCAAAATAAGGCAGTCGCTACACTTCGCCTTTTGCCGAGAAAACTCTTGTTGTGCCGATAGATTGAGGCATACAGCGCCCTAAGGAACCCTTTTAGCGAAAACCCCTGCGTCATATTGCTGCAAAACAATTCAGTCAGATTTATTTAAGTCTTAATTTGCTCCTCTATCCGTCATGGCGAACACCTCCCGAGAGTGAAGGAGACATTTTAAGATACAATGTGGAGATTGATATATCCATTTTATACAATTGCTCCGGTAAATTGGAGCACCAAAAAAGAGCTCAAGAGTGTTTAAAGCACTGGTATACGAACTAAAGGTCAAAACCACACTCGGAACATTTCCGTGTTCAGGCAACTAAGCTCTCCATCCCACTGAGGCCAGCAACAAGGTACTCCGGTGAAATCTTGACACCACAAGCCTCAGTGCCTAAGGCCCACATCAGCTTGAAAGTTGCCAGAACCGGAGCTTGAGTTAGCGAATGAAAATACTTATTTTCTTTCTTGGTTGCAGCCAAACTCGATTCTTTTCAAGGGCAAACATTGGGGCAGGGTTTATAATTTAGGAACTATAGTCAAACTTTTTGGAAAATGGGTCTAACGAAGTTTTCGGATGAGTGAGCTTCTGATCCGGCGTTATGGAATAACTTTTTGATTACCTTAGACGTTCGTATGAAAAGTACAACCTCCCTAAAAGTGCTTAAGAACTGAAATTCGCATTAGGCTGGACATAGATGTCTGTGTCATATTTACACTTTGTTTCATCTGTATTTTTGTACATAGTTAGTCTTAATTAGTTTGTCAAATATAAATGAACTATACAAAAGTTCATGATTATGATTATGGCTATGATTATGGCTTGTTATTGGAAACGTTTGTTCCTCTCTGTCCCACGGTGTCAAAAATAAACTTTGACAAGTCACTTACCTCATATCAACCGATGCATGTTAATGCAAATCTTCTTCATCCACCTTATAACGAAACGGAATAAACATATATACAATACTGGGCACTTTCATGCCCTGATTTAAACTTAAAAGGTTGCATATGCAAATAAAAACCGGCTTTTTTAACAGCAACGCTGCCAACAATGGCAGCAAAAAATGTTTGAAAACATTTGCTAAGAGACAAAACGCACTGTTCTTTGCCACCTGTTACTTTCAATACAATATTATTCGGTATTTATGCCGCATCTTTACGTGAAAATCTGCTCATTCGTAGCAGGAAATTAATGTTTATGACTTTTGAAGTTTATCAGCATTGACGGATCTCGAATTAGGTGTCTATGCAAAACAAAACGGTATGCAAGAAACGAACTGATTTTACAGCCATGATTTGAAGTGAACGTTCACGGACAGTATATTTTTTCAATGACAAAGTTCCGAATGGCCCTAGTACTCAAACGTTATTAGTGATCACAGGATGTTAGTTGTGAAACTTTCTTCCATCTGTTTTGACAAAACTCAACTTAAATTTTAGCATTTAAAAGCACTAGACAGATCTTTAAACGACTCTAAAGGCATGACATTCTAGATTTCGATTTGGAAATTCAGACCCAAATTTACGCGGCCACCCCGTGTATGGAAGAGCAGTTATTTACTCTCTCTTGCAGGGCTGAAGCCAATGGGGAAGGGGGGCTGGGGGGCTGCCCCCCCTAGGACCACAAACTACCATTTGGTCGGAAATTTGACCTGATTTAAACAATAGATTTAACAATAAGCTATTGTTCTTAGAACAATCGGTCTATTGCTTTGCAGCCAATTGTCGGAAATTGTGTTGGAAATTTTCGGAAATTTTGTCTCTCTTGCCCCCCACTTCGGAGATGGCTGGATTAGGCCCTGCAGTATTCAGAGACCTTCTAACGTTTATGGTTAGAACATATTCAATAGGAAAAGATTGACTATTGACTATGGTTGTAAGAACTCTTGTTGAGTAAAGTAGAAGGTTTCGTCCCAGTAGTATCGTAAAAAAATTCTTGTAAGTAGTGTAAACCGTAAATATATATATTTTTTTGGAATAAAAAAAATAAAAAATAAAGTAGAACCATCTACCGACTGAGAAATGAAATTATTTGAGTATTTTTCAAAACATGATCGAAAGCAAAATAGCTTCAAAATGCCTTCAAAATTTTTATGATTTCTTTCATGTAAAATTCAATTCAATGTAAAAATTTTTGAAAATTTGATACTTAAAACAAAACTTTAAATAAGGAAGATGGCCTCAGGAAAGCAATAACAAACAAACAATTTTCAAAGATATGAAATGTCTCTGTCTTTGAGCAATAGTGCCAATGCACCTGTCGCTAAGACACAGGCGCCTCAAGCTTTGAAGATTTGTTCAATTAGAACAGCTAAAGTCTTTTAAAATCTTTAAAATCTTTGATCAAGCTTCGTGTTTTTCAAAGTATATAATGTTTTCTTCAACATTTCTTCAAATATTTCACGTGATCTGCTTCCTTTAAAATTGTACACATAGAATGCACATGAGGATATGGCTTCCAAAATTGCCATTTCCTTGCTTCTAAAGAGGCGTGACTTAAAAATTTTTCCAGACCCTCATTATTTTCCTTTCTCCCGATTTTAGCCTCCCCCCACTTTCTGATCGCTCCGCTAAGAGCCCTGAACACTAAAGACACATACAAAAAACTATATCTAGATATACATCACGAAAAGCTGCATATAAATGATTAAAAAAACCGTTTTGCCTGTGTGGCGTGAAGATCGTTAGATAAAGTGAAAATAATCATTTTTTGGGGATAAAATCTAGAATCTGTTCCAGTATACGTTTTCCAACAACAATCTAAAGATCATTATTTCCCTATATACCAAAAGTTGTACAAGAACATGCAACAGGATTCAGTAAACAGCAGTGGGTCATTTGACGTGCGGTATGAAAGAAAATCAATTAATCTATAGATCAGCTCCAAACTCCCAAATAAAATTCGACAATTTGCATTGATATTGTCCAGTAAATCTGCTTACCCTTTTCAACATTAATCATCAAATCTTTCCGTTTTTGTCGTCTCCTTTAAACTTTATCCAGCAAGCAGCTAAGGCCGTTTTTGAGTCAAATTCAATTCAACTGAGGGCCTACGTGACGCTTAACAAAAACATGTTTTTTTTCTCAACATGAAAAATAGTTAGCGAGTTTATTGACATTTGCAAGTTTCGCTACAAATTATATCCCCAGGGAGGTGACTTTCTTTACAGTTTCGCCACATGGGACTCTCGGGAGAGGTGTGATCTTTGACTACTGGAAATGTTAGTAAAAATATTGTTTGTAGATTTCGCAAGCTTATTACTTAAAAATCCAACAGCTATCCATCAATTTAGCGAGCTTAGAACTTAGCGAGTATTATATGTTTAGTTTCATCGCTAAAGGAGGGTCCAGGGAGGGCCCTGTCCCCCAATCTTGTGTCTGTTGGCACAACGAAGATTTCATCAACTAAAGATGAAAATTCGCGACGGTCCTGTTTTGTTTTGTTGCGGCGTATGTCCAGTAAAATGCGTTAAAGTTTAAAGCATAGCAGTTTACTATAAGGTTAAGGTTTAAACATTCTAATGTCAAGGAAATTCACTGCTTATAACGGAAGACAACAAATATACCACGCCCTTGCACCGACCATGGCCTAAAGCCACTCCATGCACTTGGCAAATCTCAACTTTGTACCCCCCAAAAAAAGTTTAAAAACACCACCCCTTGGTACTCTGATAAACAAATTGCATGCCGAAACGAAATATTATTGCATATCATTACATTACATTACATTACATTACATTTCATTACATTACATTTCATTACATTACATTACATTACATTACATTATATTATACTACATTGCATTACATTATATTACACAAATCAATTGCATTATATAACATTAAATTACATTAAATTACATTACAGGACATTACACTACATTACATTACATTACAGCACATTACATTACATTATGTTACATTACATAAATCCATTACATTATATAACATTAGACTACTTACATTGCATTACATACCATTACATTAGATTACATTACATTACAATGCATTACATTACAGTAACTTTACATTACATAACATAACACTCCATGACATTAAGTTTATCTGGATCTCATTACATAACGTAACATTTATTGAAAAAACGCCGTATTCATTAATAATACTTTAGACTTTCAGTACCTTGAAAGGAAATAATGAAAAACCGAGGGAACAATATTTAAACCCTTTTGCGAGATGGGAATCGAACAATGTCTCAACTTCAAACATCTGTTTTCAACTCTTATGTTAATCTTTTCATTCTTAGGGGAACATATAAACCTTTGATCTTAATCGCAAATTGGTTATTTTGTAGGAAAAGGGGGTCCTGATGCTGTCAATAGCTTGGTTCCTTTGTTATTCAATATTTATTAGGCTTCTTTGCTTCAACATCAATAGTTTAAGAAACCCCCTTGCAATCTGACCAAACGCATTAGTTGCTACTGTACAACTGTATTATAACCGGGAGTAAAAGGGGTTAAATCTAACTTGCAAATAATTTAAACTGCATACTTACATCAGTACAGACATCAATGGTTCTTGTTTTTATTTAGCAGGGCTTTCAAGGCTTGTTAGAGCCATCATCCCACAGGCAACTGAACTAACATTGATAATTTTATTGCAAAAAATTGTAATGAAACTCTATAGCTATATTCTATTCATCTATTTATTTTTTGCTCTTTCTTGAACAATCACGCCGTCTCACCTTGCCATGGACAGCAAATACGGTATCTTTGGTGGCTTTAGAGGGTTTATTGAATTCGAATATGCTCGCGTATTTTGCTCTAAATATTTATCATGATCGGTGTCGTATTGTTTCTTACGAGTATTGCAACGTTGTGCCTTAATCCTTTATCACACAAGAGCTTGTTATTTGAAATTTGAAATGTCAGCCAGCGTTGGCGAAGCATTGATGTTCGATAACTGTAAAAAACAATGATATTCTAAGCAATGCTTGCTTTAGTGTCAGTAAAGGTGGCCACGAATGTCAAAAACCAAAGTTGTATTAACGATAGTTTTAGCTGAAGAGTCGATTTTGATATTATTTATGTTAGCCACGGCACAAAGTAATTATGGCAAAAACAACAATAGAATAGCTCAGATGTTTATATCGGCATAATATCATCAACGAAATGATATTAACTAATATTTGACTTATTACGTTAAGGTCTTTTATGTATGTTACCAAAAACACCAATACCATTTATAGATACAATATTAGCAACAGCTTCAATGTAAGAGAAATATTGACAACAATAATTAAATTTGTTATAGTTCCACTATTGTTATAATAGAGGCTTTATACATATTACCAATTTCACCATCATTAATGATAGTAACAATATTAACAGTAGCTTCAATGCAGGAGAAATATTGACAACAATAATTAAATTTGTTAAAGTTTAACTATTGTCACAATAAAGGTTTTATACATATTACATATTTCACTACAATTAATGATAGACAATATATCAGCAATAGCTTCAATGTAGAAGAAATATTGACAGTGATAATAATATTTGTTATGGTTCCATTATAATCACGAAAGGTTTTTTTATATATTACCAATTACATCAATATTAATGATAGATACAATGTTAGCAGTAGCTTCGATGCAGGAGAAATATTGACAAATATTTATGATATTCTGTATAGTTCCATAATTATTACGTTATGATCTTTTGGTCATATCATTATTATTCATCCATATCACCAATTACATCATTATTATGATAGATATATTTTAGCAGTATTGTCGAATTTCATAGCATGGGCATACATATCTTTAAGCAGTATTAAAGCCTAAGCTCGGGACTGCCAATTTTATAGTACTCAATAAGTATGAACGCAGCAGTATCGGCATAATATCATGAGTAATGATAATATCAGAAATATTAAGGGTAACAATCATATTAAATTCAAATTGAGCCTTAATACTAACATCATTAACATATTTGCTGCGACAATGGCTCCAGTTAAATTAACGGTATAGTTACAAATTCATCAAGGTATTACATTTTATAGTATCACCAACTGATTTTATCACTAGCAATGCATTTTATTGTATAATTAACATCGATTTAATTAGTTTACTTCAGGTTTAATCATTTAAAATTGTGTTCACTTTCTGATGCTGCCTTCTCCAGCGACGGTATAGGCTTGTCAAATCCTTTATATCCAACAAGAAAATAAGTTGTTATCGTCCCCTTTCCCTGAAACCACAAAATCAATTTTAAGCTTGAAGTAAGTATCATTATAACTCTGCGCGCAACTATGTGACAACACATTGATAGCCGAGGAATATCGAATATTGAGCTCAAGATTGAAATACAACAGATATAACGGTGCCTAGTGTACCATTCTTCGCGGTAAGCAGCGTTCGCGCATGACATGTTAAACCTGCAATGACGTATCAGTGTTGGCAAAACACATTAGTAAGTTTGCTCCTTCGTCGCGCGCAGTAAGATATTTCCAAATTGAGGGGGATCGTAGTAAAGAGAGTGCTCCCTTTGCAAAACACAGTCCCTCGCCTTTCCTTCTAGCGCCCCTGGCTAAAGTATACTGAACATACCTTCATTGAGACAGGTCCACGTTCTACGAGAAAGTAAGTTCCAAGTTCGAGAAGAACATCCCGACATTCAGGGCTGACATGAATTCGAAGAGCTAAAAGCAAAGGATGAAATTGAATTTATCATACTGGAAAACTTTGACTCTTGGAGATACGTGTAAAGATGCTCCAGTTCCCTGCTTTCCTCCCCCTCCCTTTTCTCGATTGAAATCTTCACAAATGTCTATGGGTGCAATAAAACTTTTAGAAGCATTAACACATAATCGCCTTCCCCAGTTCCCGCTCAAAATTGGTACAGAGAGGTTAAGCTTGAAAGTTACATACACTCTGAGGAAAACGCAGGCTTGAGAGGCCTTAGTGAGCCATGCATATAAATGGCTTATCATATCATCTACATATTGTATCATAAATTCTTTATTATACTATATTCTATATTCAATTATTTATTGTAAATATTTTTAATAGAAGATCCTTCACAATCATCCTTTATTGAAGGGAAACCCTTCTTAAATGACATAAAATGAAAATGAAAACTGAAATGAAATTGCTAATAAAATCAACAAAGTTTTACTAACCCAATCCACTAGATTCCATTCTAGATGCGTAATTGACAGTGTCCCCAAACAAGCAATATCGGGGCATTTTCATACCAACAACACCAGCGACACAAGGCCCTTGAAGCAAAAGTAATCATTGATGGTTTCAATATTTACAAGAACATTTATAACTCTAGTAATAAGTATTATAGGTAATTATGCATGAAGATCTAGTATCTCTTGCTCCAAAAATACTGTGTCTGGGAACATTTAACTGCTGATATCAAAAAAACTTATATATTGAACAGTTGAAGATCAAAAGAAATAGAATTTATCATTTGGATTTTTTCAGAAGAAGGAGACAAAAGAGCGAGGGAATAAGCTAACAAAAAAAGAATGAAAAATGAATGGACAAACCAAGGAAGGAAAAAATAAAAAATTAATTAGACCAGCCAATAAGCAAATAGAGAAATGAATGAAGAATAACTGCTAAAAATAATTATAAAGGAACAGAAAAAGGAAAGAGGAACGAGGAAAGAGAACGAAAAAAGACAATAAAGAAAAGTGAAATGAAATGAATAATTAATTGAATGAGATAAGTGAACGAACGACTGAACTAACGAATGAACTAAAAAAAGAACAAGCGAGAGGGCAACGAATTAAAAAAAGGGTGAATAAACGAACAAAGGGACGAACGAACGAACAAAGAATTAAACAAACAAATGAATTAAGGCGCGAAAGAACAGATAAACAAGCATTTTTATGTGAATATTTTCTCCGGGCAGGCGACTGAAGCATGTAAACAATGATCTATTTCTAAATGATGTGGCTTGATGTTCATTGTGTGTCTTGTAAACAAGAAAAAAGTTAAAAGAAAGCATGTACCGGAATGGATGCCAATTCTAAGTTGCAATTGCTGGCCTGGTTTGTGTCTGATTCGGAAGTATGTCATGGCGCTGAGGAGGTCGAGTGACATTTTCGCCACCTCGCCAGCATGCTTGTTGCCAATTCTCTTTGGCAATCCTGAAACGACCATGTAGGCATCACCGATTGTTTCTACCTGTTTGCATGGAAGTAAATAAGGTTCAGTAAACTAGCTGTATCATCAAAGAAAATTAAGGAAAAGGGACCTACCAGAAACACATTTGAGGAAGAAGGAACAGGAAGATTTTGAAGAGAAAAGATCAGCCGAAAAAACCGGAAAGTTTGGGAACCACAAGAAACAGTCGTCAGTTACTGCTTAGCTGCACTAATATAAAGCTATATTAAGTATAGGAAGTAATATGAACGTATTGTAAAATGAACTAACTGAGACAAGTCTTCAGGCCCACGTCTTAACAAAAGTCCTGGTGTCTATAAACAGTGACTATAAACAATGATTATTAACAGTGACTATAAATAGTGACTATAAACGGTGACTATAAACAGTGACTATAAACAATGACTATAAACAGTGACTATGAACAGTGACTTTAAACAGTGACTATAAACAATGACCATTAACAGTGACTATAAACGGTGACTATAAACGGTGACTATAAACAGTGACTATAAATAGTGACTATAAACGGTGACTATAAACAGTGACTATAAACAGTGAATATAAACAGGAATTGGCCGAGTTTTCTCAAACAAGAATAACATTGAAACAATTGCCTAATAATCTAACATGAAAAAGTTACCTTATACACGTCATGGCACTCGACGATCTTATCAAAACACGTGTAAAGATCGTTTAAGAGATTTACCACCTGGAGACAAATGACATATGATGAGAATTTTCTGCAACAGAAGTTAGAAAGCGTTAAAATGATATTGATTATTAGTAAATTTCTTTTATTTTTCTTTATAATATCCTGAGCTCACCATAAGAAAGGAGGACGATATGTCGCTTTTACAAGCCAAATTCTCATAATCAACAAATTGTCAGAATAATCTGACAATCATGACATTTTCTTTTATTTTATTTTAGGTTTAGGGCACAGGACACACGTTGATAAAAGCAATGTTTATAATTGTTGAAGTGTTTATCCTGTATAAATATTTGTTTTATAATAATTATTATTATTATAAGGTCTTGGTGATACGGCGTATTACAAATGCGTTAAATTTTATTACATTAAATTTTATTGCTATATTTGGCGCATATGAAATAGGGCTTTTGACTCCATTAAATTTCCAATAGTCAATCACGTCAGGTTTGGTCGAATTAAATCGGCAAATTACCTGGCTGCATATGGCACGGATCACTTTTCATTCAAAGCAGATTTTGAAATTTAATCAATTACGTCTGACACATGTGAAATCCGCCGTATAACCTAAGGCTCGTGATACCATGCAATAGAAGCATAGAACAACCGCCAGTATTATATTGATATAACATCATGATCGATAAATATCGCTACTTACTTCAAATGGGCTGCTCTCTGATGCTAGTTTTGTAAAACCAACAATATCACTGAAGAATATCGTTACCATGTCAAAGCTCTCAGCTGTAACACGTTCACCTCTCTTCAGAACATCTGCAACAGACCTAAATGGGAAGTAATTTGACACAATCAGAGGTAATAGCAATAAGAGAGATTCTTCAAGGAACTATGCAAAATACAATTAAATACAAACATATATGCATTACTTTTATGAGCAAATCAACAAAAAAATGTAGCTCTTCAACACTAGCTACATTTTGTTATGTTTACAATAATATTAAAGTAATAGCAAAAATAAAAAACAAGAAGATGTAAAACGTCAAAATGAATTGTTATTCAGAATAAAATGTTTGTTAACAAGTCGTTCGTTCGTTTGCATGAAAAGCTGTTTCCTTAGGCTGTTAAAGAAAGAGAGTATAGGGATTCGTGTGCAACAGAAAATGGCAGTCTGTTGATTTGTTTGCTGGCTTGTACCTAGCGCGGTCCTTTAATTATTGAGGACATCAGCTTTAGGTTGTTTCTTCTGTTTATGTATCAAAGGAAAAGATATCGATGAGAACAGCGATTATGAACAAAGTTCAGAATCCTTCAGGCCCTGAAATAACGTTCAGTTACCTTGGTAACATACTGTAAAGTAGTTGGTCTGTTTTTTGTTTCTCTTCCTGAAGCTGTTTTGTTCTTTCAGCAACAAGATCTTCCAGGTTGTTTGTGTATTTCTCCATCATGCTGATCATATTATCAACCATGTTCATGTTTCTAAAAAAGAGAGAAGAAAATGATGTGATGCAGTACTAAAATGATAGATCTTAACTAACATTTTGGGAGGCTTGTATTGGCAAAACTATAATAAAATATGATACTATCCAATACATTAAAATATGATACAATAAAATGCAATAGAAAACAATTCAATACAATACGATACGAAACGATACGATAAGATAAGATTCAATACAATAAAATACAATGCAATACAATACAATACAATACAATACAATACAATACAATACAATACAATACAATACAATACAATACAATACAATACAATACAATACAATACAATACAATACAATACAATACAATACAATACAATAAAATGCAATACAATACAATACAATACAATACAATACAATACAGTATAATACAATACAATACAATACAATACAATACAAAACAATTCAATACAATGCAATTCAATACAATGCAATGCAATGCAATACAATACAAAACAATGCAATTCTATGCAATACAATACAATGCAATGCAATGTAATACAATGCAATGCAATGCAATGCAATGTAATACAATACAGAAGAAAAATATAACAAATACATTGCAATGCAATGAGGCAATGCAGTATTGACACTCGCTTCCGATGTTAGGCGCAAGTTTCAGGAAATAGAAAAGCAAGCAAAAAAATCGAGTGAGTGAGTAAGCAGGTAACCAAGGCTAGCTAGCATCGAGTGAGAACAGACTTAATGACATTCTCGAACTTGAGTTACTTACTTTCCTCCATTTGCTTTTTTCAGACTCTTCATGACGTCATCAAAGTTTGGTCGCAACGAAGAATCCTCATTCCAGCAATTGGACATTAATTCCTGATACATCGCTCTACCCATGTCTATTGGAAGCAAAGGACGAAAAGGCGGGCTTTCATGTCCCATTATGCGACCAATGATTTCTAAAAGGAAAATGTCGCTGTTTTATTTAAATAAACCATAACCACTCGAGTATGGAATTGGGTTGCAGTTAAAAATGCTTGCCTCTCAACCTGTGATCTAACAGCTGTAAAGTAACATCGCAAGCGTTCTGGGAC
Source organism: Catostylus mosaicus (assembly GCA_964019065.1). Classification (NCBI taxonomy): domain Eukaryota; kingdom Metazoa; phylum Cnidaria; class Scyphozoa; order Rhizostomeae; family Catostylidae; genus Catostylus; species Catostylus mosaicus. Next base: position 4,770,044 of record OZ025201.1, on the reverse strand, counting down.
CCTTGTTTTTCAATATATTTATTAATGACACGTTCTATGTAGAACTTGAGTCAAACAGATGCTGACGATACGAAAATAAACGCATGTGAAACCTCTGTTGCAACAGCTATAACGAAACTAAACGGGTCCTATAGAAGTTTTTTGATTGGTTTACAGAAAATGGAATGAATGCTAACCCTCAAAATTTTTAAAATAATGTGTCTAGAAATAAAGATGAAAGGAAACTATGCCTGAAAATGTAAGGCCAGCTTATCGACTCAAGCGAAAATGTAAAACTCCTTGGTGTTCACAACGATAACACACAAAATTCGAAAAGCGCGTGGAGTAAGCGTTGAAAAATGTTTGGTCATGTTAAACCAACTTATTTAACTACTGCTTTGACCATTTTTCTTCATCTCATTTTGGCGTTAGTATCATGATGTCGAGAAGGCTGTACCAAGAATGGGTGCAAAACTGTACAACAAACTTCTAACTGAGCTTAGAAAAAACCGAATCTTTTAAGAAATACGAAGGACTGCTAAAGAAGCATTTTAGTTGAAAATAATGATATTATATGTATGAAACTTTTTAAGGATGATTGCAATTACTGCTAGGTTTTATCAGAGCTGTAGTAGGCTTTCATTTCTCTTTGTTTCTTGCAGGACACATGTTGATAATAGCATTTCATGATGAAATGTACATTCTGCGTTTAGATTTGTTATAATATTCTTAAAGGGCGAGAGCAAGAAAAAATAAATGTTATAATAGCGAAGAAAACGAAAGAGAGAAGATGAGAATTTCAGTGGTAGAAAGAGGTGGAAGATGTTGATAAAGCATAGAGTGAAGAAAGATAGTAATAGAGAAGATAAAAGCAGAGGAAGACGAAAAATTGAAGTGAAAAAAAAGAAGATACCGAAGATGATCAAATGATGAAGTATGGAGGCAAAGAAGAATGATAATGAAAGCATAAAAAATAACAGAAAAAAGTTAAAAAAACAGAGTGATGTGGAGGAATTCAAGAAAAAGAATATACTGAAAAATAGCAGAGAATAAGAAAGAAGGAGAAAAATAAGAAAATGAAAAACAGGAAATAAAAGACAGAAAGATGCAGTTTTTGTGAATGCAGTTAGAAAAGAATTGATGGTGCAAACCTTTAGGAGTTAACGTATCGAACATGCTAAAGGGTAATTCCCGAAGCAGAATCTCCTGCAGTATGATGCCATAACTGTATACATCGCCAGACTGAGATAATGGTAGGCGAGGATCACGAAGGGTTTCTGGAGCAGTCCAGAATAAACCTATTGAATAAACAAACAATAATAAATGTTATAACATCAAACAAATTTGGGCATTGCATAATTTATTCATTCTCCCAGAATTACAGCTAATCCAAGTCTACACTACATGCTATTTTCATTGAATTGTATTGTGTTGTGCTTTGTTGTGTTGTATTGTATTGTATTGTATTGTATTATATTGTATTGTATTGTATTGTATTGTATTGTATTGCATTGTATTGTCTTGTATTGTATTGTATTGCATTGCATTGTATTGTATTGCATTGTATTGTATTGTATTGCATTGTATTGTATTGTATTGTATTGCATTGCATTGTATTGTATTGCATTGTATTGTATTGTATTGTATTATATTGTATTGTATTGTATTGTATTGTATTGTATTGTATTGTATTGTTTTGTGTTGTGTTGTATTGTATTGTATTGTATTGTATTGTATTGTATTGTATTGTATTGTATTGTATTGTATTGTTTTGTATTGTTTTGTATTGTATTGTATTGTATTGTATTGTATTGTATTGTATTGTATTGCATTGTATTGTATTGTATTGTATTGTATTGTATTGTATTGTATTGCATTGTATTGTATTGTATTGTACTGTACTGTATTTTGCTCTATTGTACTGCTTTGTATTACTTCGTATTGTATTGCAATATATTGCACTATGATTGTACTACATTGTACTGAACTGTAATGTCAAACAGGGAGCATATTTAAACAAATATTTACTTCTGTATTTGGAATCATCTCCTGCATCTGCCTCCTCTTTGCGTCCAAACTTGAATTGAACCAAGCCGAAATCCGTGATTTTACAAACCCAGCGACTATCAATAACCACATTTGATGACTTTAAAAATCCGTGAACTTTGACATTTGAGGAATGTATATATTGCATTCCCTGAGGACAGAATAAAGTTGGATTTTCACTACCTCTGCATTTGAAAATTCCATCTATTTTATTACACTTTGTGCTCGAATAATGAGGTACAGAGGGGATAACATGTAAAGCTAAATATCTTTATAACATTGGTAAATAAAAGGAAGTTACTGTAGTTATTTAGATGCAGCTTATTTTGATAGCATCTCTTATCATTAAATTCTGTTTATCATCTCATATTTTTCACTCATTTGCATCTAATTAAGATGAAATCAGTGGCGTAACGGGGGGGTTCGGGGGCCTTGGGAATAGTTTGCCTTCGCGTTCAGCCTTTTCCTAACTCTAGATAAAAGTTTACAAAATGAACGGTAGGAATGCTGCTTAATTAACTTGAAGTATTAAAAATAGTAAAAAAAAACAACTTTGAGCGCTAAAAACTGCAAAATAGGTAAATGCTTAGATTAATTGATATGTTTATATCTTGTAAGTACTATCAACTATTGCAAGAAACTTGTCCCTTGAAAACCTCTGAGGGGCCCCTCTGGGGCCACAAAGGCTTTGGGGCGGTTAGGAGTTAACCTGGCCTCAACCTACATCGGTTATGCCACTGGGTGAAATATCAAAAAAGCCCCTTTTTGAAGGAGCTATTCAAAATGGCGGATGATAAAAAAATGCTCGTCTTTATGCGAAAATTACTTGACCTACGGCGCGAATTAATTGACCTGTGGTTCTGCTATAATTCGGTAATCTTGTAAGAATAAAGTTTAAATTAATAGAATAACTTTTTTGCATTTGAAAGTTAATGCAAAGTTTATATTCATAGTTTAATCTAAAATATATTATGAAGAAGTCATGATGAAGTTGTGGGACATCTGCCATTATGTTTGCGGTATTTGATGGTGATCACATACCATGACACACTCTCAATTGGTGTTGGATTATTTCATATAAACGCAAAAAAAATTAAGCGTGGATTTATGTAGCCTATAAAGAGCGGGACATTGGTTGAAATTTTCTCTTGTAAAAGATCTAAAAATTGCACAAACCCTGGCAATATCAAAAGCTATTGACATTTGAAACATCCAGTCCAATTTGATACTTTCGTTGTGTAAAACATCCTGTAAAGTAGAATTAATCAAAAGGGTTGTGTTGGCAACATAGAGATTGTAAATACAATTTGACGGTAAAAAAGAAAAGTAAGCCTATTGATAACACATTGAACTTTATAAGAAGAGGAATAAAGTAATACCATTTTTATATTAATTTCAAACAGCACTCTGAAGTAGCTCTGTATGCTGGCCAAAATACTATTCTAAGTAATACGTTTTTCGCATATACCCTGTATTCCTTCCGCTTTGCATTGTTCCTCAGATTCATCGTTTCAAACATTATCTATTTTAAAAGCCTACCTGTAAACTTCCTTTTTTACAGTAATTTGACAGGACAACAATGTTTGGAGGCTCCACACATGCTCCCAAAAACCCATTCACATTTTGGTGATCGCAGTCAGATACCTAATGATGAGAATTAAAAGTTTCGTTTCTCACCTTGTGTAAACTACCTCTGAGAAGAGACCAATGACAAAATAATTCATTTTCAATAATTACTGAATGTCCAGACATTGACAAATAAGACATTTACAATAGAACAACAAATTTACTTAGATTAATGTTTGAAGAGCCATTGTCAATTTCGAATTTTCCTTCCTGGGAAAATTTGCGAATTTTCGTTTCTATTCATTTCCTTTTCCTGTGAGCCTTCTTATACGACCTGAGGTCCTTGCTAAACGCCCAATTCTCTTTATTGCATCCCTATTTTGCACGTATTTTTGAGGTATTAGTTGCAAAGGTATTTAAAGTTAAAACTTACATATTTCAATTCTAGCAAGACTTCACGAGAAAGTTCGACAGAACTTTTATTTATCTTCTTAAGTGCAACAATTCTTGACTAAAAGTGAAGATTTTATTATATATAAAAAACTATAAAACAGCAATAGAACTAAAAGTTCTTTCACAATAAAAAGTGTTCTTTTACTTCGAATATAATAAATAAAAGTTTATTTTATAGAAAGTATGCCTCTAGGGTAAATTAACATTAGAAATAATTTTGAAACCAAAAGATGACAAAAAATGAATATTTGAAAATAAAAACTACATAAAACTGAAAACAATCAATTCAGCACATCTTTTAAAAGTTGGTACTTATTATAGAAGTGAAGAACATAACTATTCATGCCAACTGTTTATAAACAAAATTCACAAGAAAAAAATAATTAGTATATTTTGCAGTAGAGAGTTTAATTCAGTAACTTGATAATATTTTATTTGAATTAAAAAATTAACTGCTTAGTACAAAAATGAAACTCACCCCATACTTTCCCACGGAAGTAAAAACCTGTTCGTTTCCGCCATCACTTTCTTCGCTAACAACTGAAGGTTGACTGCCAACGTATGAAGGAATCTTTGAAGCAGAAAAAAGGCTTAGCAAAGAAACCCATGAATGTGGCCTGGACCAGTGGTTAACATGCAGGCCTACAAACCTCGAGTTTGGTGATTCGAGACCACAGTCAGACGCTTCCTCCACGAGCTGTTCTGGCAACCAAGCTACCCATCGTTCTAGGGTCAGTTAATTGGCGCTCAGGACAAACTATAAAGGAGCGTGCCTTAGTTCCCCAGCCTCAAATCAACTGGATAGCGGTCAGAACCAGCCTTGATTGACGAATTTGTGTGGTGGAGTGGCCTCTGTGGTATAGCGGTTAAGGTTTACAACTAGCGATCTTAACGTCACCGGTTCGCATCCTCGCTTTTATCACTTATGAGAACAGCTTCCTTAGGCAAGGTGTTAACATAAAATTATGTTTCTCTCTATCCAGGAGTATAAAAAGGTACCCGGTCCGTAGTTATGGGTGCCTTCCTGTATGTGATAACGAATCACGAATCGGGAAACGGTTAATTAGGTAGAGTAGCCACTTGCTAATGATAGACAATAAACTACCAACAGCTTTCAAAATCTTCAACTTTCAAAAACCATTGGAAGACTAATTGGCTATCTTTCATAGGCTCTTGACACAGCTATTAGACAAATATCACAGAATTTCATCACATAAAAATTGAGATAAATTGCATGTTGTTCTCACCGATCTTCTGGAATTGTCTTTATTAATTTTGAAGCTGATGTCGTTAAAATTCACCTTCCACTGCTGACTCATTAATGCATTTTCGAATGTCTTCTTTCTGAGTTAAAAGATACAGGAGGTAAGAAAGAGCCATGGGTGTGGTGGATGTTCTGTTTTTTTGTTTCTGTTCTGTTCTATGCTGTGCTGTTCTGTTCTGTTCTGTTCTGTTCTGTTCTGTTCTGTTCTGTTCTGTTCTGTTCTGTTCTGTTCTGTCCTGTCCTGTCCTGTCCTGTCCTGTCCTGTCCTGTCCTGTTCTGTTCTGTCCTGTCCTGTCCTGTCCTTTCCTGACCTGTCCCGTCCTGTCATGTCCTGTCCTGTCCTGTCCCGTTCTGTCCTGTCCTGTCCTGTTCTGTTCTGTCCTGTTCTGTTCATTATCACCGCAGATTCGCAAAGAAACATGTCACATAAAAAGATGTACCAAGCACAGGAACTTCATAACATTAATACAAATGTTCCTCGTTTGCCTGTAAACAAGAACACAAAACTCATACCTGTTATGCACAAACAAAGCCATTGAACCAATGATGACGATTTTCAACAAAATAGCGCAAAGAACGATGTAGATCCACAAGCCTGTAAAATAAAATGATTCTATCTTTTTGTTTCTAAATACACGAGGTGCTGCAAATATGTAAAAGTCCTAATGAATGAAATTTGCTAGAAAGGTTTTCATCTGGCCGCTCTCGAATCAATGAGTGACATTCCTTTCAAATTCGCGAGCAACAATTGGACTGTTTTAAAAACAAATTAAACTCTCAAGTGCTAGATTCTCAAGAAAAGAGTACTGGCGTTTATCGCTTAACGAATTTTATTACGATTCCTTTAGAGTCTTGGTAATTGGAAAGCCATGTTATATCTATAGTGTGATTTTCTGGTGGCTTAATTTGTTTTAAAATACTCTTGAATGTTTGAAAGGTTTGGTTTACAGTTTGTTACTAGCAAGGGGCTGTTTCCTTTCCTTGGTCGCTATGCAAAATCGCATGTAGCAGAGTGCAGCCAAAGACGGCGCTCATAGCCACGGGCTAGGAACAAATTAATACTTCTTGGCAGAGGAGGCACAATTATGTGTTACTACCTTGTCCTAGGATGCTATCTTCACAAATCGTTAGATCCAGGATTCGAACCGACGACGTTTAGATCGCTTGCCCTAAACCTTAACCTGTTCACAAACCTTAGCAATAAAAACTTACGATCTTTTTCTGCATCAGTCGGGCAAAACTCGTTGTCAAAGCCACACTTAGGCCGTCCAATTGGTGCGGTTTCGGTCCCACCAGGCCACACAATAACAGTCTCGTTCAACAGTTCTAGCCTGTTGTACGTGTTGTAATAGTTGAATACGCGATGGTATTTGCCATCCTTTATATTTTTCAACTGCAATGCAGAACTCCTATCCCCAACTGGATCAATATCAACCATTCCTGATGCACCTTGAAGAGAGAGAGAGAAGCAAAATATGAAGAACAACAAAACATCAGTAAATTTTATTGAAATTAGTAATCCATCCTTTCTATAAATTCAAAATAAACTATGATGTAATTATATTATATTCAATATGATGAAAAAACTAAAAGATACAGTAACAAAGACTAGATTGAATGAAATTGCTTTAAGAAGGAGCTTCCCAAATAGGTTGTCTAGCCAAGAGACAGCCCCACTCTCCACCATGAAATAAAAAGGAACTAAGAATATTCCATGAAAAATAAAAACATGGACCATCTGGAAACGCATGATAAAAAATCTTAATGCAGTTAAAACGTGGTGCCCAAAAAAAATTGACTGAATTACTATATACAGCATGTAGGCCGGGCAGAAATAGCCAGAATGAAAAAATGGTGACCAAGTACAGTTATCGGGCACTGCATTATAAAAGAAGCAATTAAAACCACAGGAAAGATATTGGTAAAAAATTACCAGAGAGAGTGCAAAGATAAAAAAATATTTAAAACTTAAACTTTATCTTTAACTAACTTTAAGGTTTAACGATCCAAGTTAATATGGAAATTAGAGCATACCCTTAAAAGTTGTATTGAAAATGTACGGCATCATCGCTTTCCCATCATTAGGATCTTTCCCCATAGTTAACGTGCGATTGAGTGCGTATGCATATAAATAGACAGCATCATGTAGAAAAGCTGCATAAATCTCCACCTGAAATCATGCAATAACAACTTACTTAGAGCTTTAGTATTTCTACTAAAAACATTGAATTTTTATCATAATTCTCAATCTAAAATAAGACTTTCTTATCTTTACCATAAGAATTTACTACGTCGTTAGGTACGACATACTTAAAACTATAGTTAAAAGATACTGAAACTACTCGACTGTAACCCAAGGGGCGCAGAAAACCCTCTCTATCCATGAATTAGCTGCACAAAACACATAACTGATATCTAACAAACGTTACAAAAAAACTACAAGTAATTGCTGTTTGATAATAAGAGACATTTTCTGCTCTATGGTATGAGAAAAAGCTCTTTAATACCTCAGCTCACAACTACATATGGCCCAAAACCTGCAAGATCTTCAACCGATTATCTAGAGATAATGGGGTTGTACAATGATGTTTGATAAAGGGACTTTGGGGTTGTGTGGCGTGGATAAAAATCGTTTTATCTAGCTATCTTAGACAATTTAATATGTTGTTGGATGAGATCAAAATAACTTTGTCCCAGTAGGCGATGTTCAATAATTACAAAAACTTTTTACCTTAAATGATACTTGAAATCTCAAGCAGATCTATTACGGTGTTTTTCCTGTCTATCCCGGGGATAATTTCGCGAAAAATTTAACTAAAACTAACATCTAAATTTACATTACAAAAAGCTACAAGTGAACGGTGTTTAATAATAAAGAGAGTTTTGGGGCTTTGTGGCGTGGAGAAAGGTTGTTGATCAAGCTATCTTTAATAATTCAATCTGGTTTTGGTTGATTTTACTTTCAGCTGCATAGATTTCTGCGCAAATCTCAATCTCAGAAATCCAGCATAATTCTACTTCAAGCTTCTATATTTCGACTAATATCATTTAATGTTTATCAATAACTTCCATCTAAAATTAGTCATAAATTTCCTACTTTAAATTGCTTGAATTTCGTAATTCTCTGCATAAGTTTCCGGCTTAAAACATTTCAACATTCTACTCTGGGCTTTACATTTCGACTAAAAAATATTTGGCCTTTATAGCAGATTCAAACCGGAAATCAGAAATGAGATTTGTTGTATTTTTTATTTGGTGTAGAATGATCCTAATAATCAGAGTTATGGACGACTTTGTGGAAAACGTTTTGGTCACAAGCTGGAGGAAAGTCTATAGAAAACAATAGAAACCCACATGACACACCCAAACCGTGCCTATTTTCTATTGTTTGTGGGAAAAGTTTGCCTTTCGGTATGTTTTTGTCCAGAGGAATGTTGAAGATTTTTCTGGAGTTTAATAATTTTTATCAACTCAAAAGATCAAACTTCACGATTAAAATATGCTTGAAATTTATGAAAAATAAATTACCTGATTTTTACGAAAAGCAAAAAGGTAATGTATCATCAATTCTTTTCCGTCGGACACTTGTCAGTTCATGATTCTTATGATGTTAATCGTAAGGTGAACAGAGCTAGGTAAACATATACACGTCTATATCCGCATTCTAAAATTATGAAACATGGAACTGTAAGGAGGATGTCCAGATCAAACTGACCAAAAAAGATTTTACTACCCTACCTTATTGACTTGGAACGATATTCCAGCTAATATTAGAGAAATCCGTTTTCATTCCATTTCATTTCATTTCATTTAATTTCATTTTTATTTGGTAAATGAAATTAATAAATAAAGGTTAATAAAGGCTACAATACTGTAGATATGGACCTGCAAATAAAAGTTTACAAAAGACTTATCTATAAATTAAGTAACGTTACAATGAAATATCAAAATTTGTTTGAAGAAAAATTATCTCAGAAGAACGAATAATCCAAACACTTTATTGCTTCAAAAAAGAAAAGAAAGCTAAGGACAAATATATGAAACCCAACCTTCTGGAAGAACAGTCCATTGTTTTGTTCATTGGTATTAGTTAATTAATATTTTGCTTAACATTATGATTAAATCATAGAAAAATTGTATTACATGTTTAACGATAACAAAGAGGTATTCGTGTATAAATAATAATAAAAATAATATTTTGTTAAATGTTATTGTCATTTCATATCAAATTAATAATACAATCATACACCTCACTTATAGTAGGCAGCGTATAATTGGCTTGGCTGTTTATTACATAGATTGGCTAATTAAAAGTCTAGTAAATCTGGATCGGTTCAATTCTTTATTCCGCTTGCAAAATATATGCAAAATATATAATAGATACATTGGATGGCGATATTGGTCATTTTCATCATAAGTCTTCTTTGAATTGCCTTGTCCATGCCAGTTTCCTCGAGCATTGTAGGAAAGGTAAGAGATGTAGTTCCAAGACTCCAAGAGCACCCATAGAAAGATTGATAAAGTGAACAGTAGAAAATTGAGAATAAAGCTCTTTAATAAGAGATTTATACTTCAACACTTCCTGTAACTATTAATTAAGATGTTTGTTTCAAACCCCACTGTCAGTTCTAACAAGTTGAGAATTTTATCGCGAGAAATTAAGGCAAGGTCGGGCCGAAGGGATTCACCTGTGATCAAAATAATAATGATAATAATAATAATAATAATAATAATAATAATAATAATAATAATAATAATAATAATAATAATAATAATAATAATAATAATAATAATAATAATATTAATGTAAGAAGTAAGAAGTGTGGGCTACCAGCAAGTGAGAAATGGTATAATCATCGCATTGAAACTGTCATGGAAAACGAAGAAGTCAAAGTGATGTGGGATATGAAAATACAGACAGACAAAGAGATTGAGCACTGTAGACCTGACATAGTCATCCGATATAATAAAAGCAGGAAATGTTGCATTGTTGACGTCGCTTGCCCATTTGATACGAGGGTACAAGATAAGGAGAGGGAAAAGGTTGAAAAATACCAAGATTTGAAACGGGAATTGAAGAGAATATGGCAAAGTCAAGAAATAGTCATAATTCCAATCATCATAGGAACGTTAGGCACAGTTAGCAAAAACTTTGAACACTGGTTAAGAAACTTAGACATCATGGTGAATTTCAGCACATTACAGAAAGCTTGTTTATTTGGATTAGCAAGAGCAATCAGAAAGGTTCTGGATACCTAAGGCCGTGGGATATGGCTTGGTAGCCAGTACATTCATCCAGCAATAACATCATATGCTGTGATAAATCAATGAATAATAATAACAATAATAATGATTATTATTATAATTATTACCTGCTCATCATCTTTCATTGTCCTATTAAACGGTGCTTCTGACATCCTCTTTCGAACTTCTTTTGTAAAGTTCGAATACTCGGCAGTGGATGGCACGTATAGGCTGATGTCTAAAAGGCCTTCATAGGCAGCGCATGCAATGGCATCCTCTGTTGCATTTCCAGATGATCTACATGAGTCAAGAAGCACTTCATATGATATGAATGCATAGCCAGCCCCTGTGAGGCCCATCTTGTGTGCAGCTAGCATGAGTCGACGAACCGTTCCGCCGTATCCTCCAAGGACGAACACTGTAAATAAAGTAAAGAAATCCGTGGGTAGGTACGAATACCGCAAGAAGGATTACCGTTGAATGAGGGGCATTCTCAGCTTTAAGTTACGGTTTACAGTCACCGTTTATAGTCATCGTTGTTTATAGTCACTGTTTATACTCACTGTTGATAGTCACTGTTTATAGTCACTGTTTATACTCACTGTTGATAGTCACTGTTTATAGTCACTGTTTATACTCACTGTTGATAGTCACTGTTTATAGTCACTGTTAATATGTTAATAGTCACTGTTTGTAGTCACTGTTGATAGTCACCGTTTATAGTCACTGTTTAGAGTCACCGTTTATAGTCATCATTTATTACCACAGTTCATAGTCACCGTTTACAGTCACCGTTTATAGTCACAGTCTATAGTCACTGTTTATACTCACTGTTGATAGTCACTGTTTATAGTCACTGTTTATACTCACTGTTGATAGTCACTGTTTATAGTCACTGTTAATATGTTAATAGTCACTGTTTGTAGTCACTGTTGATAGTCACCGTTTATAGTCACTGTTTAGAGTCACCGTTTATAGTCACAGTCTATAGTCACTGTTTATAGTCACTGTTCATAGTAAGCGTTTATAGTCAATGTACATAGTAACTGTTTATAGTCACCGTTTATAGTCACTGTTTATATTCACTGTTCATAGTAACCGTGTATAGTCACTGTTTATAGTCACCGTTTATAGTCACCGTTTATAGTCACCGTGTATAGTCACCGTTTATAGTCACAGTCTATAGTCACTGTTTATACTCACTGTTGATAGTCACTGTTTATAGTCACTGTTTATACTCACTGTTGATAGTCACTGTTTATAGTCACTGTTAATATGTTAATAGTCACTGTTTGTAGTCACTGTTGATAGTCACCGTTTATAGTCATCATTTATTACCACAGTTCATAGTCACCGTTTACAGTCACCGTTTATAGTCACAGTCTATAGTCACTGTTTATAGTCACTGTTCATAGTAAGCGTTTATAGTCACTGTACATAGTAACTGTTTATAGTCACCGTTTATAGTCACTGTTTATAGTCACTGTACATAGTCACCGTTTATGGTCACTGTTTATAGTCACTGTTCATTGTAACCGTTTATAGTCACTGTACATAGTAACTGTTTATAGTCACCGTTTATAGTCACTGTTTATAGTCACCGTTTATAGTCACCGTTTATAGTCACTGTTTATAGTCACTGTTCATTGTAACCGTTTATAGTCACTGTACATAGTAACCGTTTATAGTCACAGTTTATAGTCACTGTTTATAGTCACTGTTCATAGTAAGCGTTTATAGTCACTGTACATAGTAACTGTTTATAGCCACCGTTTATAGTCACTGTTTATAGTCACTGTTCATAGTAAGCGTTTATAGTCACTGTACATAGTAACTGTTTATAGTCACCGTTTATAGTCACTGTTTATAGTCACTGTTCATTGTAACCGTTTATAGTTACTGTACATAGTAACCGTTTAAAGTCATCGTTTACAGTCACCGTTTATAGTCACTGTTTATATGCACCGTTTATAGTCACAGTTTACAGTCACTGTTTATAGTCACTGTTTATAGTCACTGTTCATTGTAACCGTTTAAAGTCACCGTTTATGGTCACTGTTTATAGTCACTGCTCATAGTAAGCGGTTATAGTCACTGTACATAGTAACTGTTTATAGTCACCGTTTATAGTCACTGTTTATAGTCACTGTACATAGTAACTGTTTATAGTCACCGTTTATAGTCACTGTTTATAGTCACAGTTCATTGTAACCGTCTATAGTCACTGTACATAGTAACCGTTTAAAGTCACCGTTTATAGTCACTGTTCATAGTCACTGTTCATATTCACCGTTGTTTTAAATCGCAAAATATCAATCTGCAATCATCATGAAATTTTAAAAAACTTCTCTATTTATCTTTTTTTCTCATTCTTAACTTCATTGCAAAGCAGCGCGTCCCACGTTCTGAGTAAATAGCAACTTTTGAATTTGTTTATTTATCATGTTAAAGACACTAACCGTGCGACTTTTTACTAGCCGCGGCGAATATCTCCTTTAAAACATCATCTGTAACCATAGCATCATTGAAATTCTGATAATATGCGATCTTGAGCTTGTTCTTCTCGACTTCTTTCCGGACACCGTTCATGATTGATGTCCAGATGAAAGCGGTCGGAGTGATGATTGCTATCCGATCCCAGTTGTACCATTTCATCAGCCGGACAAATATGTCTCCGGACTTGCTGTAAATGCCGACCGTCCGAGCAAAGGTAGGAAAGTTTTTCTTGTCCGATAGTTCTTCGGATCCGCATCCATAGGATATAATCGGTAAGTTCCAGTGATTGGCGAGATAGGCAGCAGCTTTGCAGCCACCCGAACAAGCCGGACCGATCAGCGCTTGGATCCGGGGACTCGTTGACGCGAATAGATCAACAGCGGCTGTTAGACTTGCACTTTCTTCGCACTTACTGTCTTTCCATTCAAAAGTTAGTTTATGACCGGGAAGCAGAGAAGAGTCGTTATTTATTCGGTCGATTGCAATGAGGATGCCGGAGGCAAATCGCGGACCAGCGTCCCAATTTACCCCGCTCCATGGAATAGAGACCCCGAGTTTCACCTCTTTTTCTGAATAAATACTCGTTGCAGTAAAGACCAGCGTAAGTATAATAGCTGCTATCAGTGTTTGACTTTTGACAGTATTGGACATGTTCGGGCTTTTTCCAAACTCTTCAAAGTCAAAAGGCAATCTTCAACTCAAAAATAACTAAAGAAAAAGGTCACGTTGTGTGCGAGAGAGTCTTGGAGAGGAGAGTGCGGACAGCTCTTATGGTTCAATGAATAGCAAGCGTAAAGAAATATGCTGGGAGATCTGTACTGATAATTCCCCACCGCCAAAAATACCGAATCTTGGCTTTGTTGACTGAAGATCGTTAATTTTGAGATTCTTGGCCGGAAAAAGATTCAAAAATCTTCTTGATTCTGCAGTGGTGCATGGACTATCATAAATCCAACTATCGTCAACAGTAAGTTGCAGTCTTCACGCCAGTGTGTTATGTATTCCATCGACTATTTAAAAACCATACCTCACTGTCTTGCAAGGCACTTTATCTCTTAGTCAACCAGATTTACTGCAGACTGCGTGCAAACTCTTCTCAACAAACACGCAGATTTATTTCTCTCGGCGGATCTATCCCTTGGGTGATTTCTTTGACAATATCTTCTTCCTCAGACGATGAAAAAATACAAGAAGCTATCCTTTAGCAATTATCAACTGTTATTTTGATTCTGCAATGCGTTAGAAGTCATCCGTTCTGGTGAAAGAAAAGGAGTATCTTTGCTAACTATAAAAAAGCTGGTGCTTATATTGCAATTTAGATATAAAAATCAGCTGCTACCCAGAAAATTTTCACGTCATTTCAATGCTTTGCAAATCCATGCTTTATCGTCACCTGCCACTGAAAAGACTTCAAGAAACTTATCTTTCTCAGACTAATGGCCCACGATTACATTTTTCGCAGTTTTAATAACATGAATCAGCTCTTTTGCTTGAACCGAAACAATAAGGTGAGAGAAAACTCTGTCACAAATTGAATAATGAACCGCTGTGTTTTCGCAAACGTTTTCAACTACGAAGTGTTAACGATGAACAGTCTTTCACAGAGCGACTAATAGTTTGAAGTCCCTACTGCTTCGATGTTTTCTATAAATGTTTTGCAGCAGAAGAAACCAGAACTATCAATAAGAGAAAATAATTTTCTTGGAGGCCTCATGACTCTGCCTAATATGACTAATGCACTGCAAAAAATGACAAGAAAAGGTGCTAGAAACCGCAAAAAACATACCAGCAGCACAACTTTTCCACGTCATTTTCCTCGGGGATCTATAGCACCAAAAACTACTGAAAAAACAGGCATGCCCTAAGCTTGACGTCACATATTGCAAGAATCACCAACAATATTTAAAACACTGACTTATCAGGGAAGCAAATAAGGTGTCACATCTCCCCCCCCCCCCTATAAGTTTCTGGGCCGATCCAAGAATGGTTCAAGTATGAAAGAATTAGGTAAAAAACCTACAAAAATGCTTCACCACTTACAAGTTAAACAAAAGAGAACAATTTTCAAAATTTCATCCAGAAGAACAAGTCGGAAGGAAAATTCTACATGGTACTTAAATTTTTTACAACTAGTCGGTCCCGAATAAAAGATTGAATGAAAGTTGGTCAGCCTAGAGTGCATCCCCCAATCAAAAATTGCTTTTGCTCTCCTGAACTTAACTACAAATTGTAAGCAAAATATACTATCACTGCTGTTAGTATTGAAATATTTTCATTTAGCTCAAGAAATGAAAAGCTTGACTTCTGACTATAGAACAATAAAGATCAGATAACTTTGTAGCGACTTGATGTGTTTATGGCTAATAAAATCCAGACTTTCTTGCTGCTAATGTTTTCTCGCCTCAAAAATTGTTTTTAGAATGCAGGCAATCAACCGCTTTGAATAAACAAATAACAGTTTTGCATGTCACTTTTGCAGCACGGCCGATTCAATGTACGTAGAAAAAAAAATGGAAAAAACAGAAATATAGTTCTGCTATAAACGATTGGTGTTATGAAAAAAGTACGCTGAAGTACTCCTAACTTTTCATTCAGGGCTGTGAATTTTCCCATGATGCTTTACCTTTTCGACAAATCAAAACCTCTTTATCCTCAGGGATAACAGGTGGATATGTCACTCCAATAGTGTTGAAGTAAAAAAGTAGAATAAAAAAGGAGTTGAAACGCTATAACAAGTATTGTTATGAAAGGAGCCGGTTTGACTTTTCCTATCGTTTAACTGATCTTCTCAGATTCTTCATCTCAGATTCTTCTTCCCATCCGGTAAATCAAACATCTATATCCTTAGAAATAACAGTTTGGTATGTCAATTTTCCAGCAGGTTCGATTCTGATGATATTGAAAAAAGAAAGGATTTCAAGCCGTAAAGCACGTTTCGTCCGAAATTCGGAATCGGCAAATCAAACCACGTCCTTAGAGAGTAAAAGCTTTGAACAAATTGAAATGGCCCGATTCTAACCCAGGCCCAAATTGTAAATCTGAGAGCAAGGAACTGAACCGTATTTTATCGCTTCCTTCATGAATTAAATTTGACACAGGCAGATTCACGATGAGAGACACGTCCAATATATGACAAAGCCAGAACAATTAATTGAGATATAATCAGACATAATCGATGTAAAAATTAATACTCAAACATTAGACGAGGCCTTAATTAATAAGAATAGTTCAGATCAATTCCAAGATCAGCATAAAGGTATAAGATTAATAGGAATATTAATAGGGCAGATATGATTCTATTTTTCGTCTTTCTTGCTCTTAGATTTATCGTGAAACTTCACTTTCCTTCATTCTAATCCATCAAAATATTGTAAATTCAATTTTCTTCCTCCTTAATCCAGCAAGGAAACATCAAGTGCTAATCCATATGAACGGCAGATCAACGGGCAGTACTTGAATGTTGATGCAACGAAAGACTGGTATAATAACTTTGCTTTTTGGAGATCTATATATCTAGCTACAATAGCAAAAGCACTTACTTTCCGATTCGCTTTTATACCTAGAGCTTTGACGTGGCTTTTCAACGTTGAATCAATCGTGATCCCTAGTAATTTGACCTCTTTAGAGGTTAATGCTTCTGCGTTGATTTCTAAAACCGAATTTTGGTCCTTTTTAAGGCCTAGGAACATCACCTGAAATTATTTTGGATTAGCCACCATGAAATTCGACTCAAACCATTTTAGTGTATTATAAACATCAATTTCAAATTGATTTAGCAATCATTGATGCAAAAGTTTTAAAATATGCTCACCCACAGGCAGAAGTTTCGTCTTCTTCTGAAAGCCAGCCGGCTATGTGTAACTTCTCTCTTGAGCTCTAGGTCACGTACATATATGCCGATTCACAAATTAGCTAATATAAACACAATAATTTTATTGCAACTGGACAGATAAAACCTTTCTGCTATAGAGTTTACTCTACTTTTCGACAATGTAAAGCAACGGGGCGTTGAAAATCATGGAAATTGCCGCTAATTAGTCATAACAAAAACCCCACGATTTTTCCAAGACGATTGTGTCACAGGCTACTAAGAAGAGTGTTCTTGATCTTATTATAACTAGTGCTAAAATTGGATTTTCATTTAAAGGGATTATTTGAGAATGAACTAGAGAGGGGAGTCTCGTTATAGTCACAGTCACGAAACACGCAAAAAGAAGAGCAAAAGGAAAGGAAGGGACGGAAAAATGAAGAGGAAGGAAGGGCAAAATGGAGAGGAAGGAAGAGCATAAAATGGAGAGGAAAGAGATCCAACAGGAAGAGGATAGCAAAGCAAAGGGAAGTGAAAGAAGTAAAATGAGAAGAGCAAAAGAAAGAGCAAAAAGAGGACAAAATAAAAGCAAAAAAACAAAGAAAAGCTAGGAGGAGCAAAAGAAAGGGTAAAGAAAATACATGGAAGAAAAAAAAATGAGCGAAAGGAAAGGAAAACGGAAGAGTACATTGAAGAGCAAACTGTAGAGCAAAAAGGTGAGAAAGCTGCAGCCCTAACTTGGAAAAGAGCAAATGCAAAAATCAGGTCAGACGTAACAACGAACGCAAACATATCTGGGCAGAATAAAAGAAGTCAGAAACAGGACAGGACAGGACGTGACAGGACGTGACAGGACAGGACAGGACACGACAGGACACGACAGGATAGGTTAAGTCTGATCAGGACAGAGCTAGAAGGAAGGAGACTGGGCAGATAATAACAAATCAGGATTAGAACATTGAATCAATAAAATAGAGAAAAAGTGAATTAATGAAAGGAAAGAGATATGGAAAACAGGGTTCGTATACGGTAACTATTGCAAAAAATCTACAAATTTAGTATATATCAAGAAGGTATCTAATAAAATCTAAATTTTAAAATTTCTATCATGTTTTCTGTAATTAACTACGTCCCAAGGTCATGTCTAGAATATCTGCCTTGCTCCTACAAAGTTGTTTCTTGCGAAGGAGTACCTCAAAAAGAAAAGAATATTTCAATGCAGTAGTGCAAGAATATTATAAAGGGGAAAAGCTATAAGCAATAATTTGAAAGCACGCTTTGCCTTGAAACTCCAGACAAGTGGATTGCATCGCATTAAGCTCAGAATTTGAAGTGTAGAGATTCAGGGAATTATCTGCCAAATCAAAAGACACGGCGAAAGATTATTGAAATGAAGTGAAGGAAATAATATTGCTGCACTATGGAACAGTTGTGATTTTTGTTCTAGCAGCAGATGTGATACTTTCAAGACAGAGTTGAACGATTATCGCAAAAGTTTTTAAGATCAAAGCTTGGCCTAGGAGCCAGCACTACTGTGCAAGGCGTCAGTTAAAACAGTTAAACAGTTAAGACAGTCGAAGCAAAAATCTTTGAACTCTAGGTTAAGAAATAATATTAGATCAAGCGATGGAGACTATCGAATCAGTAGATTTAAGTGGAGAAAAAGTTGTTGCAGGTGAAGGATATCCAACATATTTTATGAGAATACAAGCAACAGGATACTACGAATGAAAACATCAACTTTTAGAAACGGTAGAAAGCAGCTGCTGATTGGTCACAAAAATGAGAATTTTCACTTGAATCTTACAGAACAAACATTTTAAAAGGCAGCAGAGTGACAGTGTGACAGATAAGGTAGAACAAATTACCGGAACAGAACATAACAAATTAGAACATAGCAGAACAGAACAGAACAGAACAGAACAGAACAGAACAGAACAGAACAGAACAGAACAGAACAGAACAGAACAGAACAGAACAGAACAGAACAGAACAGAACAGGACAGAATGGAACAGAACAGGACAGAATGGAACAGAACAGAACAGAATAGAACAGAACAGAACAGAACAGAACAGGACAGAACAGAACAGAACAAAGCAGAACAGAACGGAACAGAACAGAACAGAACAAAGCAGAACAGAACAGAACAGAACGGAGCATAGCAGAACAGAAAAGAACAGAAAAGAACAGAACAGAACAGAAATGAAAAGAACAGAACGGAACAGAACATAGACGTGGAACAGCAAGCGGAAATTGAGAGAGTTTTTAGGAAATAAGTACAAATAGGAAAATATCAAGATAGAGGCAAGACACAACTCTAAAATATAAATACCCTCAAGTTGAACAGTCTCATCTAAACGCCGGTGGATCATATTTTCAAACCTTGAAAATCAAATCGCTGGCGCAAGCAATTGGCTTTTATAGTTAACAGAGATTAACTCAAAAACCAACACTTTTTAACGTTACAAAACAACATGGTGCACAGTAATAGCCAACAGTTCAAGCATAAGCCTTGCATTAAAACAAAAAAGACCAGATTCTTTCGTATAACGCTTGGTGTAGAACTTGAACTGTCAAAATATGGGGATTTATGCATCAAATTCACAGATTCAGCAAAAGATTATCCAGCTATTACGTTCTGAAGCTGCTACAGTTTCTAGAGGAATCTAACCTTCCAGTACTATAGAAGCTGTTTGTTTTTCCTTCAAGCTAAAAGATCACACAAAAGTGTTTGGCTGTTATCAGAGAACTCTAAACATCTACATAAGGCCTAGCAGCCATCCATGATCGGCCAGCGGTCACCCACATTTGGCCAACAATCACTCATATTCGGCCAGCAGCCATCAACAGTTTGCCTAGCAGGCACCCACGTTTGACCTAGTTGTAACCCATATTTGGCCTGGAGCTGTACCCATCCCTGCAAGGAGGCTCTTGTAACACCTCTGCTTTCTTGTAGGATAATCTATGTATCCGTTTTATTTCGTACATAAAAGCATGCATGCAATAACTCACCGCTTCTGCATTATTTCTTGAGCTTTGATATTCGAAAACGAATCCCAACATCAATCATTCGTCGCTTGTTTTTAATACAGAACAAAAGTTGCATTGTTCTGTCCTTTCGTATTGGAAGGAAGCAGATGCTCAAAATCAAACTGTAAAACGATTTCGTTATTTGACTAGAAAGCCAACGAAAAATCAATGAAAAGCAAATTCAAAATAGTGAAAAAGAGCCGATCGTTATTGCATAGAAAAATTATTGCCACAGGGATCAGTTTTTACTACATTTTGACTGCTTTGAAAAAAACCGTTTTGAATATACAAAGCTGGCCATATTTCTTCCGGTTCTAGGCCTGCAATTGCCGCCGAAAGTAGTTGAAACAGTAATTTGGAATGGGCCGCAAAATCATCTTTTCCGCTCAATTGTCGTTTTTTATGTAGACAGCCCCTCATTCCCCTAAAACAATGTTGAGGGGAAATAAGCATGTTCCAAGACCCATTTTGCAGTTTCCCAACTCACATCTCTATTTCTATTCATTTTATAATCACATTGCAACATTGTACAGGGGGGAGGGGAGGGGAAGGGAAGGGAAGGGTGGGAGAGAGGAGAGTGCATCGACAAAAGATGGCCATGATTGAGCCTAGATTCTACAACACCCTGCAGCAAATGAAAGCAGTTTTAATAGTTCCTCCAACACATGTGCAACAACTAGAAACATTATTTTCATCTTCTACAACACTTAGCAACAGACTGTAACAATTGGAAACAGCTTTCCATATCTCTTGCAACACTCTTCAACAATCTTAGACAATATAAACCCAACCTTCTTTATCTCCTTAAATACTCTGCAACACATTGCAAGAGTTCGAAACAGCTTTCCTTATGTATTGTAAACCTTGTCATCAACAATCTTCAACAATTTAAAACAGTCTTTCTTATCTACTTGAACTATTTGAAAACAAACTGCAAGATTGGATACAGCGTTCCTTCTCCCTTGTAACACTTTTCAAGAATCACAGACAATATAAACCATCCTTCCTTATCTTCTTTAACACTCTGCAGCACACTGCAAGAATTGGAAACAGCTTTCCTTATCTATTGCAACACTTATGAACAATTAAACAATTTGAAATCCTACTATCTAGCCCTGAACTCGATATTAAAGAAAACGAAACATTGGAACAAACTCAGATTCAAACTTTCCAAGAAATCTTAATACTGAATTTCCCTTACAACTTACTCAGCAAAAACGTATGCATATTTTTTTGGGTTGGAGGAAATGAGTGCTGAACTTAACTAACCTTTAGAGTAGCAAAGTACTACTTACTTATAAACCACTTTCATATAAGAAACGAGCGTGACTTAATTGGGTTGAAGATACACAGTACTGAACTTAATTACCTTTTCGAGGAGCCATGCACTACTTTCTTGTAAACAACTTTCTTATAAACGCGTTCTTTCTTACGTTTGAGAAGCTCAGTTCTTAACTTAAACTTAAAAGAAGCCAAGCATTATTTAGCTCTTATAGGAAAAACGTGTACTTTCTTAAGTTGGAGATAGCTAATGTTTATTATCTCTTTGAGAAGCCAAGCACGACCTTCTTGTAAAAAATTTGCCAATACGAAACAAGCTTGTACTTCCTAAGGTTGGAGAAACTTACTTAACTTTCTTAACTTCTTGAAGGGCAGAAGATACAACTTTCTTACAAAAACTTCTAGATTGGGTGAGGATAGATATGTTTTTAAAGTCCATCAACTGCTTTCCACGGTTTAAATACTTTCTAAAAAATTTGCTTTTAGTTTCTTAGAATTGAGGTATTTTAGGAGAGAGGGGACTTTGGAACATCAGCAGTGGGAAAAGTCTTTCAATGGGACAATTTTCGAAATCAATGGTCAAGAAAATGTGTCACCGCAGCTGAGATAACTCCAAAATAGCTAGAGTATTAAGGTTATTAAGTGTCAGAATCAAGAGAATGAATGACCAAAATAAGTTCCTGTTGCGTGAAACGTTCTCACAGAATCCTTTAACCACTGCATCTCTAAAGGTGAGGCGAGTTATCAGAGATAAAAGCGGAAAGTTGACTGATAAGGGCAAATCCCTGTGGAAAACCTATACCTATTAGCAGAGGTTTTCCCAGGTCAAAGAGGCTAATGCATTTCACGCTGTTTTTTCAAATCCCCAATTCGCCTGCCTCTTAGGATTTTAAGAAAGGGTCATGCAGTGGGTAGCAGATGTCACAGAAAGGAAATTTCGATTCATAGAATGATAGTATGTAACCCTCACTCTGTTTTTTTTCACACCTCTGAGAATGAATTGCTCTTCATTTGTTCTTAAATTATTAGAGTCTAGCTCGTACAATTATTTTTCAAGAAAACTATTGATATCATAAACATGTTTTAACACAGCAACTAGTTTTATTAACGAAAATCAAAGCGGAATAGCGACATATGTGCCAGTTCTTTTCAGGCTGACAGATAACAGTTGATGTCAATATGTTATTGTAAAGCATATGAATCAATCTCTGCCACAAATTACATTTTACGACAGTACTTCAACCTCAGCTTGTTCTAAGTTTTCATTAACAAATCATAATTATAATCCTATCGTATTTGCTTGTATTTGTCTGCCGCTTTGCGTTGTTTCTTATATTCTTATTTATCTTGATACACAGTCGCAAGCATTCGTTGACAATCCAGTTAGCCATTTATTTCTTCTTTGAGTTTAGAGCGCTGGATTTATATCTTGCATGGTATATTTTAATTCTATTTTCTGTTGTTTACACTGGTTACATTCCTTGTGCAGAAAAGGTAAGCATTTCTCTAGTATCAGGAAAGTAGCCTGCTATTTCCTTTCTCTACTCTACTTTTTACAGCTTGGATAGCTAACACATTCGTTTTACGCCACGCCTGACGCTTAATACACAAATATATATTTTCATTTTATCATAGTGTATCACAGGCCCCAGGCAACGGAGGGGCTAGGGGGTTTAGCACGAAATTCTAGGGGCTTCGCCCGAATTTCTAGGGTCCGTCATAGGTGCATCATGGGGTCATGGGGTTTACCTTTCGCCCCCCCCCCCCCTAAAAATTTCTGCCGATTTCGGGGCTGATGTATCATTATTTTTCTTTATTTTTTTTGCAGCTCAACACCTTTATGCTTATGGCCACAAGGCAGTCATTGTTTCGTGCTCCTTGTAGTCCCGTCCCTGCAGTGTTTTGTAAAGTGGTCTAAGGTAAAGTAGCTTGTAATATGTATTGTACGCTTTTATACGGATATAAAAATATTTAAACACACTTTTTTATAAGATTTGCAGAATCCTTACCTATGAAACCTCCAGCAAACTTTGATGTTTATGTGCAAGTGATCATGAAGTCAAGCCTGATGCTGGCAGGAAACAAGTGGAAACAGCGAAAAATAGGAACGCGCTAACATTTAACAAATGCTAATATTATTAATGATAAATCATTAAACTAGGATAATTAGTTTTTCATTAAAACGAAATAAATTAGGGTCATATTCAGCGTTTTTTTGTATTTAAAATACAAACTGACTTTGTTTGTGGACTGGATTGATGACAAGACGAGATGTGCAGCTGTATTTATATTTAAAAACCGAATTAGAAAGTGCAAATGGGCGCTGGCGGAGTTAAACTGAGCTAGACTTTGACGAGTTACATTCATGCCAACTAGACTCTTTTGTTAGCGAGAACAATTTTACAAAACGCAAGTTTCATTCATTTAAACCGAAATTAAGAACAAGTTAAGAGCAAGCTGAGGCTGTAGTACTGTATTAAAACATAGACGTAGGAACCGGGGGGAACAGGGGGCGCCTCCCCCCTCTACTGTTAAAAAATTCGGGTAGAGTGCCCCCTTTGAAGCTTACAGTGTTGCCCTGTTTTGCCAACAGTATAACTAAAATTTACCTTCAAATGCTCAGTTGCTACTTGAAATGAGAAGAAGCAATTACATTAACGAGTCTCTAACTCATTCACCGCCACCCTAGGCTCTCCGAAACAGTCTCTGACACTTTTCAGAAATTTTGTGAGGGTGCCCCTCAAAACGTGTGCCCCCCCCCTCTTTAACAATGCTTCCTACGTCCATGTCTTAAAGCGAAATTCGGACCAAAGATACATACGCTTTCTGGAAACTTATTCATGGCCATCGACGAGACCAAATCAGTGGAGGGCCAAGCTCTGATGCCAAAAGTTTCCCAGCAAAAAATAAAGAGCTGCCTTTTAAGGGCATAATTAGCAAAAAAAGTGGATGCAAGACCCCAGCCATCCCCCGTCATCGGAGGCCCTGTTATTGAAATGAACTGTCATTTTCTTGCCAGGCTGAAGAGTATTAACACCTTTACCGCTTCCCTTCTGGATTTTCGTTAATGAAATTATTTACTTTTATCATGTTTACAATATCTATATCATGTTTACAATATCTATAATTGCCTATAAACTTCTTGTCATAAAAAAACATTAATTGTGCTACCTAATAAGTTAAGAAAAATCCAGAACATCTGAGACCCAAAATTTTTGAAAAATTAAGAAAAGCCAGACTCAACCTTAGATTTACTGGTTCTTATAAGAAATGAGTGCACCAGCCTTAGTTTTCATTTTGTTTTCGAAGATATGTTGGTTAACTTAGTTTATTGGATGAGACAATTATTTATAAATAGATCAATGCTTTAAACTGCTTGAAATTAAGAATAAATAAAGAATTAAAATCATAATGAAACTTAATAAAAATTAGACTTTTCATCTGAATTTTCCTCCCAGCTTTCCTATAAGTTCTAATTTCCTATAAGAATCCCTGACAAGTGCGATTTTCTGAGTTTTCAAACCTCTGCGGGGGAGAAGGGAAAAATGAGATGTTTCTCCCAATCCCGCGCAGAGGCTTAACCAGCGACCAACTGCATAGTGTACTCAAATCTTCCTACAGAATACTTCAACTCAAATCATATAGTTGCAGAGACTGGACAAAATGGCTTATCGTTCATAGGTACAAAAATCTGGAATAGCCAAACTGTGGCTAGGCAGGCATTATTACTTGATGCCTTTATGAACAAAATTTGAGACCAGAGCGATGTGTAAATAATTCATTTATTTCTTATTTTAGACTGAATTATCATTATACACTTATCATAATAAGGTTTCTTCCTTTATCTATATTATATTAACACCATTGTATTGTGTTTTGGGCGGAGGGCTACTTGAAAATCAGCATTTGCTGAAGGGTTACCCTCCTTGAGCAAATCAAAATCAATCGCCGAAAAGCCAGAACTGAGCACTTCTAGCTTAACAATAATAATACGAAAACGAGTGTAACACTTGTGCTAAAGTTACTCTGGAACTCATTTTCGTATCGTGCCGCTATGCAAAAAGTGTGAGGTAAAAACTCGCTAAATTGAAGATAAAAGCTGAGAAAAGAGATTAAAGTTTAAAAACCTGTAACCCATCTTTTTTTAAATAATAGCACCGCTAAGACCAATGCTGGGTTACTCTTCACATCAACTACAGTTTAATCATTTCGATTACTGTGTCTTATTCGTCCCGTTGGGAGTTTAAATATACAATTCGAACCGCAACGAATTTGGTTCGAAAAAGTCTAAGCTGTTAGGAATATCAAATGTCGAAAATAGCAGGCGATATATTACGACTGTCAGTGAATGAAGCTCTGGTATCGCATTTTAATATCGCAGACAGTAGCGAAAAATTTACGAGGCTACACGAAAGTTTGTCATAGTCAAGCCTATAAGTTTTGGTTGAGAGAATAGGAGGGATTCTAATACTGTTAGTAGCTTGATCCATTGTTTGTTTAACATTTCAAGGCTTCTTTGATCCAACATATTCAATTACAGTCCCCCTTTGCAATCTGACCCAACGCAGCAGTTGCCGTATTATCACCGGGGGTAAATGGGTGAAGAGCTAAGCTCGAAATGTAGTGCTTTTAAATTTACTTCAATCATTTGAATGTCTAAGCAACATAACGGCGTACTCAACGCAAGAGACTCACTGTGATGAGTAGAAATGGTCCCAGAGAACAACCTTGTAGAGCAGCAAAGAAAATTCATTTTGATCTAAGGTGTATACCAGGGCACAGGGCCGTCGAGAGCCAGTGCGGTCCCCGGGGAATTTCATTGCACCGGGCCCCCATGAGCAAACAATTTTCTATATTGAATAAAACTTTTGATCATATGAATATTATGTAAACAGACTGGAAGCAAATGACATCTAGCCACGGACATTGACCCATCTTACAAGTAGGCAATCAACTTTCTGCTGTCTCATACCTAACCGCTGTGAAGGAATCGCATATCTGATTGGGGGACTCTGGCCAATGGCAGCGCTTCTTAATAACCAGCTGATTGGTCAATAAAACAGTTGCTGAAATATCCAACCATTAAGCGATGTTTGGTTGTAAAATAAAAATTATTCCGTAATGCAAAATGCTTGAAAAGCTTAGAGCAGTATTGGTTTTTGATTTCATGATGAAAGCGAGAGAAGGGTGCATTCTGTGACTTCTACGGCAGACTACATAACAGGAATTAGCTAATTTTTCTCATAGCTGTAACAAGGCTAAGTTTACATTTCTATCAAAAACTAGGCTGTTTTTAGCAAAGTGCAGTTTTTGAAATATAAATAAAAATAGTCTATAATTGTATGTATTTTATAAATAGTTAGCCTTCATTAGAATTAGGCTATTGTCTCAGGCGCATGAGGTGAAAGTGATAAAAGTAATAAAACATTCGCTTTAAAAAAATATCCAAGTAATTATCACAATGCGCGCTGTCAGTTTTTGGACTAAATTTAGCGATCAACAAGTGATAAATTATGCACCATTTCACAACCAGAAATCGTGCCAAATTCCCTGATAAAGTCACAAATTTAGCGACAAAATAGTCGGAGATTAATGAGCTGCGATAGCAGGAGCGTAGGAACCGGGGGAGGGCAGGGGGGACATGTTCTTACACTTTTCTCCAGTCACAGCCGGTTGGCTTCTTTTATCTTAAAAAAATGCCCCTTTTTATCTTAAATTTGCCACTTTTCATTATCAAAATGTCCCTTTTTATCGTGAAAGTGCCAATTCTGTCGTTAAAATGCCTTATTTCATCGACAAAGTGCGCTGTTTATTTTGAAAGTGTCCCATTTCGGATGTCCTTATAGTGTTATGCCCAATCCCACTATACAAAACATTCCTACGCCCCTGTGTGATTAATAGCAATACTACGCCGAATAACAGGCTATTCATAATAGTCATTACTGGTATCATTTTCTAGGTCAGCCATTAGGTTAAAAGTCGCTTGAGAGAGCTCTTCCGACATATTATGCTCAGTAGTCCGTGCTAAATCTTCCAGATCTTCCAGTCCGTCAAAGTCATGGTTCGTATATTGATTTGATATATCATTGATACCTAAACTCCTTATATAGTCTTCATCGTTAGTCTCTTCATCCTCGTAATCATCATCTTCCATATCGTCCACTACCTCATCTTCATTGTCCTCGTTTTCATCATCCTTGTCGTCTACCTCTACATCTTCATCGTCATTATATTCAATCATGTCTACTCCTTCTTCGTATTCATTCACCGATTGCCGTTCCTCATCTTCCTCGATATTAGTTTCTTCTTCAACTTCTTCTTCTTCTTCTTCTTCTCCATAGTCCTCAGCTTCTTCCGCATCTTCCTCTTCAACGCTACCATTATCACTCACGCGCGTCTCGTTCCAGTCGAAAGAGTCAACAACAATAGGCTCCTCCTCATTAGTCTTGCTAGTTAATTCGTTGTCTTCATCCAATCGAACGGATTCGATGTCTTTTTCCGAAGTTTCGTCGTTTTCTTCAACTTCATCGTTAGTGGTTGACTGTTGGAATATCTTTAGCTTGCCTAAAGACAACATTATGATATGTCTAAATAACACTGAACTCTAATAGATAGTCTCAGGGCACAAGGGTGCCGCCAGAGGAGGGCGAGGGCAGGGGTAGGGGTAGGGGCAGGGGCAGGGAGGCTGTAGCCCACCAGGTGGTAAACGTGAACGTCCCCGTCGGGGAAAATGTTAAGCATGTCATGGAATATTAAACACAGAATTGTGTTCTATTGCTAAGAAAGGTACCCTCTGTTCTGTTATATAGCCCCTCCCCCTGTCGGGAACTTAGCCCTTCCATCGGGCAAATCTAGAAGCCATCCCTGCCAGAGCTACAATGAAATGTAGGAAATCATTGGAACGTAAATGATTATTTTTCTCCATCTCCCTTTTCTTCATTACATGACGCTTATTATTTAAGTGAGGACCGAAGATTAATTGCAGTAACACTGACGTTGTCTTCGTTATGAGCTCTGGCTAAGGCTACTCTCCTGTGAAGGAGCAGAAGGACTGATGTGGAGGAGCAGAAAGTCTTCTGTGAAGGAGCGGAACGCTCTCCTTTGAAGGAGCAGAACGATACTGTGCAGCACTAGAACAGAGAAAGGCTGCTTCTTCACAGAGATCTTCCTGGCCATTGCCCTTGACATGCATCTTAAGAGCTCAGAAGGAAAACAAGTCAATCAGTTATTTAAGTTCTGCTTTTATTTTCCCGCAATTTAAAACCCAAACTTCAGCAAATATTTACACAAGGCCAAGACTTAAAATGGCGGATATAAGGAGCAACGCAAAGCGGCAGGATACGGAGCAAATACGTGCAGATAATGATTATAATTTCTCTATGTTACATTAGTAAGATGTCGCCCTGACATAAAGGGTTACTTCATAGTATAGTAGAATTTGCTTCTTATAAAACGTAACGTTTAACTATACTTTAAAACCTTGGCAGATAAGTATCAACATACCCAGTTTGAAGTCTTCTTTCTCTTTGGCGAACCTTGCCTTTTCATCGGCAAGAAATATCCGTTCCAACATTACCATTTCGGACGAAGATATCTGGCGCTACATGTACAAAAAGCAAAACGCACTTTGATCAAAAAATCGGTCCTGACTAACAACGCATGCGAGGTGATTGATGGGATTCCTGAAAAGTTAGCAGAGCCCGGAGAACATCACGGTTTCACGGCTGACACCCGTGAGGAAGGCTACTGAAAACAATGGAAATTGCAAAGCCACACCCAGACCACGTCCTATTGATTTTGGTTATTGAAGAAGGAGGAAGAAATATAGTGTAGTTATAATCGCTTTTCTGAATTCTGACAGTTAGAATGCTGAAGAAAGCTCCAAAGGAAGACCAGCTATTTCCACTCTTTTAGTTAATAACAGTCTATTTACCAGCACCTTACAAATCATAAGCTGAAGGGCTTTTCGTGTAGAAATGGTCAAATATATAGCAAATGAAATGGAAATCTGATATCACAGGATTGATGGAAACTATAGTACTTTTAATAAAAAATACTTACCTGGCTTTCGTCTAACATCAGTGTATGATATTTATCAAAAAGCTTTTCCTTGCGAGTGATTAGTTGTTTGGAGACGATGCTGAAAAGAGCTTCGGCTGCAGAAAATGAGATATTTGAATCAGTTGCATTGCAGTGATCATTAGGCAAGGAAGACGATGATGATGATGATGATGATTAGGATGATTATGATGATGATGATGATGATGATGATGATGATGATGACGATGATGATGATGATGATGATGATGATGATGATGATGATGATGATGATGGTGATGATTATGATGATAATGATGATGATGATGATGATGATGATGATGATGATGATGATGATGATGATGATGATGATGATGATGATGATGATAATGATGATGATTGGGATGAAGATGATGATGATAATGATGGTGATGATGATGATGATGATGATGATGATGATGATGATGGTGATGATGATGATGATGATTGTAATGATGATTATAATGATGATGATGATGATAATGATGATGATGATGATGATGGTGATGATGATGATGATGATGATGATGATGATGATGATGATGATGATGATGATGATGATTATGATGATGATGATGATGATGATGATGATGATTGGGATGAAGATGATGATGATAATGATGGTGATGATGATGATGATGATGATGATGAAGGTGATGATGAAGGTGATGATGAAGGTGATGATGATGATGATGATAATGATGATGATGATGATGATTGGCAATGATGAAATACCTCTACTCACCTTTATGCCATTCTATTTCTGGTGGTATCTCTTCGTTTTGTATGTGGTAAGGCAGAAGCCTCGATAAGGCATCCTCTAGAGACTGGAATGGTATCTTGTAGTTCGGATCAGTGACACGCGCTTGATCAGCTTGTAAGCAATGCTTTAATCTAAAACGATAAAAAAAGCATCGGGTGTTGACATCGACAGAAAAGGCGGATATATAAAGAAAGCAGACTACATTCGCAGTAAAAGAAAATTGTCGCGACATTAATCAAAATAATAAGCAGTATTTATACCGGGTAAACCTTGTCAGTGCTATAAGCAGCACTGTTTTCGACAAGGGCCCTGTTTTAAATGTTAAAGAAAAGTAAAATCATCAATATCCCAATTTAACAAAGTAATATTACAAATGGTAAAAAAGCACAGTGTAAAAAGTTCTTCAATATTTATCGTCAAAATCCTGGAGTTAGGTAAAATGGCTATAAATCTTGCAGATATTCTTTAACTCTATCCTTTGAAACGACGATATAATCTAAACTTCGAATTTCAACGAGATATAAGTTAGGAGTTTGTAAGTAGCAAATAACTACCAAAAACATAAAAAAACCAACAAGGAATCAGATAAAAACCTAGTTTAAAAGTTAAAAAAAAACAGTCGTTAAACCTCGAGTTCTCGCGAAGAAAAATAAATAAAAAAAATTGTAAGTAGTTAATTACTAACAGAAAATGAAAAATAAAAATCCTCTCGGATTAAAATAAAGCTATAAGTTGCAATTTATCAAAGAACAAAACATATATTATGTACAATTTCTTATATGATTTCGAACATCATTTCTTATTTTTCACCCTCAGGTTTTTCTTATTATGTCAATGCAATGTTTTTATTTTTTTCTGATCTTTCGCCCCTATGTTCAAATAGTTGTTGGTATTTCATTTTTAAGCTTTGCTGAATCTCAACCTGCTTTGTATCTAATGTTGTACTTATTTCTTGGGCACATTTCAGCCAGATATTTCTTATAGAGGTTGTTCAGACACATAAAACATAAGATGAGATAAGCAGGCGCCGATTAGTCAAAACAACTAGCCTAGCATGCGCAGTATTCTCCGTCTTAACTGGTTTTCATGGTGAAACCACATATTAATTTCCAACCACCTTCCAGAGTCGGCTCGAGTTCTAACCACCTTTCGGAATCAGACAGTTGCTTTAAGGAAGACGGGAACCATGCTGATAAAACCTTTTCCGGCGAATACAACATGAATCCAGAAATTTTCGGTGTTATATAGGATGGTATTTTTTTCCCACTCAATATAAAAATTTGGTACAGAGACAAATTACCTACGGCAATACGTACTAAACACTTTATTACACGGCAAGGACGATACCCTGTGGGCAAAGAAAGAAAGAAAGAAAAAAAGAAAGAAAGAATGAAAGAAAGATAGATAGATAGAAAGATAGAAAGAAAAAAAAATAGAAAGAAAGAAAGAAAGAAAGAAAGATAGAAAGAAAGAAAGAATGAAAGAAAGAATGAAAGAAAGATAGAAAGAAAGAAAGAAAGAAAGAATGAAAGAAAGATAGAAAGAAAGAAAAAAAGAAAGAAAGAATGAAAGAAAGAAAAAAAGAAAGAAAGAAAGAAGGATAGAAAGAATGAAAAAAGAAAGAAAGAATGAAAGAAAGAAAGAATGAAAGAAAGAAAGAAAGAAATAAAGAAAGAAAGAAAGAAAGAAAGAAAGAAAGAAAGACAGAAAGAAAGAGCTCGATGTCTGAAAGCTAAATAAAAAAGCAGTCATTGCCTCTTGCTCCTTGTGGACCCGTCCCAGTAGTTTCATGAAGGATAGTTCTGAAAACATGATAGGTTGTAGAGATAATACGCGTTGAAAGATTTTCTACGGATTTAAAAAAGTTGATCATATTCTTACCGTTTTGAGACCTTTGATTCGATGGTTTCTTCCACTTTAACTTCATCCGCAGCTGGTCTTTTGATGGGTTTTCCTTCCTGTGAAAAAACAATATTTCAGTGAATGAAAGATCAAATAGGCCTCAAAGGCAGGCCCGACTATGCATATTTAGTTAAAGTAATAAAGTAAACAGCCTTCCAATTTGCTTTCTGCGGAGCCGAAACTAATAATGGCAGATTATTGACTGCCTACCACAATTCGAAAAAAACAGTTGAATCTGCGAAACAATGCACACAATGAAACAGAGTCCTTCAAGGAATTCAGATAAAATTACTTTTGTTTATAGTTTCATCATCAAAAATACTGGCGTTCTTTTAAGAAGTAGAATCGGTTCCTCTATCTCACGAAAGTTCTTGGAATAAGCACACTTTTCGTTAGATATTGTTCTTTCCTTATCAGCCATAGCAAATACATCGATCAATTCTATACTAAGTTGCTACAAGGCAGAAAAGGACATCAAGATTTCTGCTACTCCTCTAGATATCGCATGTTAAATGTAATCGACGTAAAAACAATAATGCTTTAGAAGAATTTCTTAACAGTCACAAAGTTCATTTTTCAATGCAGCTACTCCTCATGCATTGGAATAAAGGAATCTTTGAGATGACTGCCAGAGGATAACAATGGAAACAGAAATTCAAGCAGCAACTCCCATTCGCCTTTCACATTTCCTACTTACTGTTTACATTCATAATCGGTCAAATGTTCTTTCCTTTGCTTTTGCTTATTGTACCAAATACGATGGCCGCAAGGCAGCATGGGAAAACCCTTTGTATGAATATTTCCCACCTCTATGCGAGGCTAAATTCGTAATACACCGGATAATGAATCCTATATGCTCGACCCATCACACTTTCTAGCCCCCCCCCCCCCCCCCGGAGCGTTAAATAGAGATGGCCCAATATTTATTCAGTTTCAAGACAAAGAGCGCCAAATATCAAGGGCGTTAAAACAAAGAGGCATTAATTAGGCGTCTATCAGTATCTATTAACATAAATCAACATAATTACCTGTTTCACAGTCCCATTTTCCTGTTTCACTTCCAAAATTAACTTCATGAGTGGCACTGATTGTCCTTTGCTAACATATTGTTGTTGCTTCTTTACTAACAGGTTCCTCTGCGCAGGAGTCAACTGCAACAACAACTGCTGTAGTTTCTTTGTTTGAAGTAACTTCTGCTGCTCTGTGAGTCCGCCTTTAACTCCAGCTGCATCTAGCGGTTTTACGATTATATTCGGCGTCGTCGCATTTTGAACCGTAATTCCTTGCAGTGTGTTTGCTTTCTGTTGTTGCGCCTGCACTTGCTTTATAATATTCGATGCGATAGTATTTGCTGAGGATGCGCCAACTATCGGTAGATTGATCCGTTGCGTCGTGTTGTTTCCTGATGCAACGATTATCTGTTGTGGCGATGCACTGTTACTGCCTGTTTGTTTTGAAACGTTCGTTTGTAAAAAGAATTGCATGCCCTGGGTTACGATGGGCATAACGAGCTGATTAGTACCATGTTGCGATGTCGCTAATGGCACTTGCTTAAGCGCAACTGCCTGGACATTTGAAGTTGCCACGGTACCAGTAGTAACAATGCTGCTAGGTGTTGGTTTTGGTTGTACGGCCTGCATCTTTTGCATTATTTTGCCGGCAAGCAGTTTTTGCTGCAGCTCTAGTAGTTGTGAAGTAGGTAACTGTTTTGGTATGAATAAATGCATTGGATTGCTGCCATCAGCTGGGTTGGAGGAAGTTGTCTTTGCAAGAAGTTGTGGACTAGAACGGCCTTGTTTTGGATTCCCCTGCTTGCTTGCGTTCTGTCTCATAATGATGTTTTGTACGTTCTGGCCA